>CAIGRN010128158.1:0-15843 GCA_903798345.1 Fraxinus anomala
TGTTTATCTATTTCGGATTACAATTTTTTTGTCATCCCTAACTTGGGAACTAATACCGCTATTTTATGTGCAGTTATGGATATTATCTGATTTCTTGATCGTTCTATTTCGATGGTGATGTTTTGGTTATCTTTGTAGTGAATAATGAATTAAATGTAAAAAGTATTGTATTATGTTATAAGGTATCTTGTGATGTTAAAAAGTGTCAAAATAAGATACTCTTTAATATAACATATTATGTTTCCTTGTAAATAAATTATTTTTTAAAACTTATAAGAGACTGAAATTGCTGCTACTTTTTTTTTTTTTTTAATCGTAATTGCTAATATCATAATATGTTACCTATATATTTCTGACATTTTATCTAATATGTTCTTGAAGAGTTATGTAATAATTACTATGAACTGTTACTTAAATAAATTTTAATATATGTTTATTGTATTAACCTTTTATCTTTATTCTTTAGTATTAGGTTTTAAGTTGTACTGGTTATTTTTTAAACAAAAGGATTATTATAAAATCGTTATACAAGTCAATGAGCTTTTTAGGGTGTTGTATAGATGAATTAGGAGTACTCTTGGATTCGAGAATGGAATATGGAAAAAAATGTGCTACAATTATGTTAGCCTGTCGTCTAGCTAATGCTAGATTGTCCAAAACAGAATCATTGTCGCTCGCCTTACGATTTTCATGAGTTTTATCTATCATATACTATCACAATATCTTTATATTATAAATACCCAAATCTCACTTTGTAAAAACTGTGGTTGATCATTATTTTCTATCTTCATAACAGCCTCTGGAGACCAACCAACAATTCAACATCTTGAAATCAATCAACCACAAGTTGGAAAAAATATCAAAATCAAATAATCCAAAACGCTCACTTCATAAATATAATCAGGAATGTACTTTTTCAATAACTTTCAGAGGCTACTGCAAATTGAAAGAGGTTAGACCAGAAGCACGGGAAGAATACAAGAACAAGATGTTCTTGGTGATTCATAGAAAATAGATAATTTCAAAAGATCGGGAGCAGGTGTGAGTGAAGCACGTTCTAACGGGTCTTGGCGATTACAGGAATTAGATCAACGATTCTAGTGGGTTTTATAGGCTGGATCATACTTTAAGTTTTTATTGTCTATAGTGGAAGTTACCGACTTGGTCTCGGAGTTTTTAATCTTGTAAAGAATTTTTTTTCCGTCAACAAATATTGTATTATTTATTATTATGACTGTTACGCCTCACCACCGAGGCTCAAAATCAATGTGCCACGTAGCAATCCATGTGGACAGAAAGTCAGCAGAAAAGCCAACTCGTACCGAGGCACGGCCTCAACAGACGAAACACCGTAACTTGGGTTGAAACGCTATCTAAGGAAACAAAGAAATAAGCTGAAGCTCTCCACTTAGAGGACTAACATAAAGACCCTCTGAATCTCTCAAATCATCTGAAGCTCAGGAAGCCGATGTTGTCTCTTACAAAATATTTGAAGATCATTTTGAAGTGACTGATGTAACACTTGTAATAAAGAATGTCAGGTGTATCAGCCTATTGTATAGGGCGGCTGACCCCTTATCGGTATATTAATTGTATGAATAGACAGTGATTTGAAGCCTCAGTTAAGGAGATGAGGCAACGTGGTTCTGATCCAATGGACACCACGTCGGCCAAGGCAGTATAAATAGGTTATCTTTGTAACTTAGAAGGGGTTGGAAAATCTGAAAGTTGAAATCTTGTATTCTTGATTATTGAAGTGAACAAACAATACATACAAACATTTGAGTTATCCTCTTCCCTACATGTTTCTAATAGATACAAATCTCAACGTGTAATCCAACACTTTCGAATACACAAGTTTTATATCCTTCCACATGTTCCTGTTAAGCCTTTAGTTGAATAGATTGGTTCTCGATTGGTGATTGTTGTTAGCGCGATCATTCTCTTTACACCCGTCAGAGCTCGAACACTTTTGTCTCACGTTGTAGAGTATCTCCCGTGTTCACGTCCATTTTCCTCACTATCTCACTGGTAGAAACATGCCGGAACTTACTTGATGTGGCAAGAGTGGGTCCGACATCTGTCTCAATACATTGGAGGAGAACAAACCAACTATGTGCTCCGAGAAATTCACGAAGGGGTATGTGGGAACCA
This sequence comes from Fraxinus anomala, assembly GCA_903798345.1. Lineage (NCBI taxonomy): Eukaryota > Viridiplantae > Streptophyta > Magnoliopsida > Lamiales > Oleaceae > Fraxinus > Fraxinus anomala. The sequence goes on from CAIGRN010128158.1 coordinate 2,155, forward strand.
TACATGAGGGTAGTCATTGGTTCAAAAAGTGTTAAAATAAGGATATTATTAGCCCACCTTGAAAAAGAATGCGTAGCAATTTGTCAGGAAATGTGATAAGTGCCAACGCTTTGCAAATATTTAGAGGCAATCCTCCCAAGGGTTAAGCATTGTTTCCAGTCCGTGTCCATTTACCAAATGGGGAATTGATCTTATTGGACATCTTCCCAAAGGGAGAGGAAATTCAAACTTTGCAATTGTCGTCATTGATTACTTCACCAAATGGGTGGAGGCCAAGCCACTTGCCAATATTACTGAGGTCAACACTTCCAAGTTCTTTTGGAAGAACATCATCTGTAGGTTTGGGATCCCCCATTTAATCGTCTCAAACAATGGTCGAGAATTTGATAATAACAAGGTCAGGAATTTATGTGAAGAACTGGGTATCAAGAAACATTTTTCCTCCCCACATCACCCTCAAGCAAATGGGTAGGTAGAAGCTGTCAACAAAATGATTAAGTACACATTGAAAAAGAGGTTGGATGCCTCAAAAGGAGCCTGGGTTGATGAACTACACCAAGTTATTTGGGCCATCAGAACTACAAGCAGAACTGATATCAGGGAGACTCCTTTCTCCATGGCCTATGGAGCCGAGGCAATGAGCCCAGTAGAAGTAGGACTACCATCCTCTCGTCGAATCCACTTTAATGAAATATCTAATGAGGAGATACGGAGATGTAAGCTCAACCTCCTTGAAGAAATGAGGGATCTCAGGCCAAATTAATCGTTTACCAACGAAAAATGACCAGATATTACAATGCAAAAGTGAAGAAGAGGTCATTTCGTTTAAAAGAGTTGGTGTTCGAAAGAGTGTTTTTGTCTTCCAAAGAACCGGCTCAGGAACCCTTGGTCCCAACTGGGAAGGGCCATCAAGATAAAGGTTCGACCAAAGACCTACAAAATCTAAAATATGGACAGAAAAACACAGCCCCATCCATGGAATGTAGAACATCTACGCAAATATTATTAATAATGATGTAAATATCCAGTTTGTACAGTTTACGACTCAATCAAAGTGACTTTTATATCAGTGTTTGTAAAAATAAAATACCTCCCAAGATGCAAAATCCCTAGGGAAAGCCTTTGCATGAATGAACCATCCATATGCAGAGAAGCATGAACGCATCGACGAAGAGCTGGATTCCCAAAAGGGACCACCTCCTATTCGCAAAGTGTTGAACATGCCCTTAACAACAAAAGTTGTTAAGGAAGCCTCAGCATGAATGAATCACTCAACCTCATGCTCAAGAAATAATGTTTGCAATATAAAAAATTAATCAAAATTGCACAAGTTTATAAAAGATAAATAAATGCCTCATGTTGAGAAAGTTCAAGGGAGAAGCCTTAGCATGGACGGACTGCTCAACCCCATGCATAGGAAAATTATTGATTTTGGTAAGATAAAATTATTTTCAACTATGCGAAACAAGGTCTTAAACAGTGCCTCCTATTGAGAAATCTCAAAGGGAAAGAATCTTCATAGATGATCCGTCTCTATGAAGGGTTGCGTGGGTACTTCGATGAAGAGCAAGGATCCCAAGCACCACATACTTCTCATGAAGTAACACATGCCCTTGACAAGTTAAGGAATGCTGAGTATGGGTGAACCACTTCCCCATACTTAGAAAAAAGAAAGGCAAGCGAACTGCCCATACTAGTGCAAATTACAAATTATAGACAAAGTCTTAAAACAGAAGTCTGAAGTGGTCAAGGGCCTCAGTTCATAAGCATTGAAGTGCCTAAGCTCAAACTTACAAAGGTACACGACCTTGTAATACTTAAATGAAATTATGATTTTGGAGCCTAACGTGCATAAGTTTGATGTTGATTAAGTGTTACATATATGTTTGATCTCACAAATTTGATCTATTTAAACAAAAGTCTGAAGTGATTAAAGAGCTTCAGGTGATTTAGTATTGAAGTTATGCCTAAGTTCAAAATCTTGGTAAGAAGTATGACCTGCTAACACTTGTATAGAATTGCAAGTTTAATTATGTTAATTAGGTTCATGGTGCATAAGTTTGTTGTAAGTCTGAAGTAGTTAACCATCTTCAGTTTGATTGTTTAAGTATAATATGCATAAGTTAGATGTCATTATGAAGTTGATGTTCTTATGCGTATGACGTTATAAACTTAACATTACTCTAAGTTTGATTCTACTTGATGAAATGAAAATGGTTCGAATCATATAGACAAGTACTTCAGCATACATTAAGCAGAAGTAGTAAATGCAAGAAATATAAATGACACAAGTATGGAAGAAATAATAACTCCATTAATGAAAAATTTACAATTGGTGGGTTGAAGCCAATTTTATAGAAGAGTAAAGAAAACAAAAATTTGAGACCTATGCTCTAAGCATGTAGGTGGAGGGAGCTACAAAATGGATAATAGCATTGGGAGTCACTTTTTCAGCTACATCATCATCCGTTCAATCACTTAGCTTCTCTCTGTTGGATTTTGAGGCTCAGACTCTTTCTCTTCATCCAAAAAAAATGACCTCAACTCCGACGTGTCAACACTTTGAAGGTTTACCTCCAACCATTCAACCATGTCCGTGTAAGCATATCTCCGCCAGTACTTTGTGAAGCTTTTATATACTTCAGTTAAAAGGAAGTTGGCAAGGAAATGCTTCTTAGCATCGGTGCCAGCAGACTGAGCCTTCGGCCTAGCAGCCTCTATCTCTTCTGTTAGTCCAGCCACTTTGGAGTTCAACTCTCCCACTTCTCCTTTTAAAGCAACGTTCTCTTTATTTGCCTTCTCCAAGGCTTCAGCTGCTAGCCGTTTGTAGGCATCAGAAGTCTTCATCCACTTCATTAAAGAGGCCAGCTCGCTTTGAGATAGGTGGACCTCATTCTTCAATTTCTCAATTTCTGCTAAGGCTTGCGAGCTTCACGGACTCTTCTTCATTTTTTATCTTCAAAGCCTCCACCTCGACCTTGGCTTTCTTGGCAGCTTCATCGGCCTAGGAGGCCTTATTGGCGAACCCCAGTTTTTACTTTAAAGGTTTTTAAAGAGGGCTTCAGCATCTATGGCCACTCCAAATGCCTTTCCCGTTTGGCTCACCATCATGGCTAAAATGTAAACGGTGTCGCTGGTCTCCACATACTACTACAACTTCTTCATCCAGTACTTGTAAAAAGTAGCTGAAGTAGGTTTGACTTTGGGAGGGAGGAGTTGAAGTGCCTCTGGAGCTAGCTCGTTGGTTCTCTTCTGCAAGGTGAGTTTTGTCTTTGGAGCCTCAAAAGTGGTGGAGTCACTTGTAGCTTTCACCTTCTTGGTAGATTCCTACCTCTAGGGCTCCATAGTAGATGGCATATTCTGCCTCCCAGAGGCCACAGCGAATGATGCTTCCATTAACTTCTCCCCCGCTGGGACCTCGGAGCGAGGGGGAGGAATATCGTTTGAGCTCCCTACCCCGGTGGTGGAGACTCTGAATTTCTTCTTGGGTTCCTCCACCGTAACTTTTTTCCCCTTTTTTGCCTAGAGAGGCCGCCTTTCATCTTTAGTAACTACCTCCCGGTAGACCTTGTTGATTATGTCCTTCACTTGTTTGGCCACTACAGATGAGGGCTTCAAGCCTTTCTTGCCCGAGGTGGAGTTGGCCGCAAGTATGGTGGCCATGTCCGGGGTGGGATGCCTTGAAGTTTTCTGTAAGGAAAAGAACAAGGTTAGATACAAGTAAAAGTAGGAAAGTTAAGTTAAAAGTTAAGTATGAAGACAAGGTTATACCCTTCCTGACCATCAGACAGAATTCTTCAAAAAATCTTCTGGAGAAATCAAACGATCAAAATCACGAGACGAAAAGGGTTGACAGTAAATAGCCGTCAAAGTCTCCAGCACACTCTTACTTAGGTCGAAGCGTTCAATCGACCCTACAAAACAACAATGAAATGTTAATTATCATATTCAATCTGTCATAGTAAAGGGAAAAGCAACAAGACACTCACTAAGTTCAGAGTAGGATGTTGGGGCTTTAACATGAGGCAAAGTGTCTCCCATACACTCTTGTCAATTCCCTCTAACCCAGAACCATGTCTCCTTCCATATCGAGGTTGGAAAATAGTTTGAAAAACCTGAAGGGGCATATCCTCTCCCATAGAAGTTTCCTTCCACAAGAAGAATGCCCCCACAAGTTGGGCCCAAGCATTAGGGACGAGCTGTGTGGGGGCCAACTGTATAGCCTAAGAATAGCCCTAAAAAATGGATGTAAAGGCAGACGAACCCCAGCCTTTAAGAGAAACTCGCTAATAGAGACGCAGCCCTGCCTCGGGTAGCAGGCTTGCTCATTAGGATCTGGGGAGAGGAGTTCGATGTTATAGAAGATCCTATATTTTTCCCAAAGGTTCACAAGGTAGGTCGGATCTACAGATTATAGGGTTTTAGCTGCCTTCCCACTCTATATCAGTATCCCTCTTACCCCGCCCAGATAGAAGCACACTATGCCCAGCCTTGATGATCTTAACAAGGTTGGCAGTATTGGAGATTTCAACTCCCATCTCATTAGCCAGGTCACTCAAATCCACGTTCTCCCTAGCAAATGTAGAAAAGGCCATTGACTAAATATTTTTCAAAGATAAAAGTTTACAAAAAGTACTTACGAGATTTTTGATTAAGATGTTGAAGGAAGATCCGCCAGAAAGTAACAATGATGTTGAGAAAAGCAAGAAGAAAAGAAAACGAACTTGAGAATGAAGAAGAATTCGAAGATTCTTGAGAAAACTTGGAGAGAATTCGAAGTTTCTTTGAAGAAAGTTAAGGTTGAAATCATGAAAATGTAAAGAGATTTTTGCCAAAGATGTGTGCCTTTTACAGACAAAAGCTCTTAATCCCAATAGTTGGATGTTGATCTAGGTCATCTGACCATTCATTTAGAGATTAAATTTGAGCCACCAAATACGTATAACTCTTCGTCTTCTACGCCTCAGATCAGAGCGTATGCTTCATGCGACCTCATGAGACTAAAATTCGCAAAACGTGTGGGAAACAATCATCATTACGCATTAAATGCGACAATGATTGCATGTATGGGAAGTCGAACCGCCTCAGCTATCTTTTCTTGAAAACGTACCAAGACAGTAAATTATTTGGGCGCAATAATTCAGGACGCCACGTATTCATCAATCATATTAAATTCCAAGCTCCTCGTAATTATCAATTACAAAGTACTATAAGAGTCATACTCACTTATCTTCAACCAGTTCAAATATAACTTCGAATGTGTCAACGCACTTCGGACAATACAACCTCGAAGTTACTCTGCTTTGGTGATTCTTTCATGAATCATTTTAGAAGGTAAAATACCTTTAAGCAGACAACTTCGGCAACACAATATAAGGAGGTCTGCACAGCTCAGGTACATTATTGTGGTGTGGTAAAAATCACCTCCTACTAAAATATTTATATACATTCAAGTATATACATTACATAAATAATTATGTCTAGATTTAGGGGACTATTGTTACATCTCGCCATCGAGGCTCAAAATCAATGTGCCACATAGTAATCCACATGGGCAGAAAGTCAGCAGAAAAGCCAATAAAGACCCAAGTGGTCAAATACAGAAATAATGCAATTACCGAAGCTCGTACTAAAGCACTGCCTCAACAGATGAAGCACTATAACTTGGGTTGAAATGCTACCTAAGAAAATAAAGAAAGAAGCTGAAGCTGAAGCTCTCCACTCGGAGGACCAACAAAAAGACCCTTCGAGGCTCTCAAATCATTCGAAGCTCATGAAATCGACGATGTCTCTTACAATATATTTGAAGATCTTTTTAAAGTGATTAGTGTAACACTTCTAATAAAGAATGTCAGGTATATTAGCTTATTGTATAGGGCGGCTAACCCCTTATTAGTATATTAATTATATGAATAGAAAGTGATGTAAAACCTCAATTAAGAAGATGAGACCACGTGGTTCTGATCCAACGGACTACATCAGAACCACGTGGGCTAAAACAATATAAATAGGTTATCTTTGTAACTTAGAAGGGGTTGGAAAATTTGAAAGTTGAAATCTTGTATTCTTGATTATTGAAGTGAACAAACAATGCATACATACATTTAAGTAATCATCTTTCCTTCTTACATGTTTCTAATAAATACAAATCTCAACGTGTAATCCAACACTTTCGAATACACGTCTTATACCCTTTCACGTGTTCTTGTTTAGCCTTTAGTTAAATAGATTGGTTCTCGATTGGTGATCGTTGTTAGCGCGATCATCCTCGTTATACCCGTCGGAACTCAAACACTTTTATCTTTCACCGTAGAGCATCTTCCATATTCACATCTATTTTCCTCACTGTCTCACAGGTATAAACGCATCGAAACTTGCTTGACATGACGAGCATAGGCCTGGCATCCATCGGCTCATTTTTTAGGGTCAACAATGACAATTCAACATAGGATAAACTTGACTTGATTGACTAAACATCTAAAACAATTAAAAAGTGACTTTTAATTGGTAATTTTAATTTCGAGTTATTCACATATTCACTCCCCCTCTAGGTGATTGGTACTCGAAGCCAAAATTCGATTCCTTACCCTAGTCTTCTAGATGAGTAGTTCATTATCCGCCTTGCCATATTTTGATAGCAAAAACTATGCTTATTGAAAAGTTAGAATGAGAGCCTCCCCAAAATCGATGGATGAACAGATTTGGTTGAGTGTAGTGAATGGTTGGACTTTCCATTTTAGCACTGTTAATGATGTTGTCACCCCCATTTCTATAGCTAATTGGTCGAAGAATAATTTAGATGAGTGTAATTGGAATAGTAAGTCTACATGCTTTATTTATGGTTCTGTCATCGCTTTATTTATGGCTTTTCACCTGAAAAATCTAGGCGTGTGTCTATGTGTAAGGTTACTAAAGTGGTTTGAGATATTTTATAGACCACACATGAGGGAATTCAAGCTATTAAGAACTCTAAATTACAGATGTTGACCACTAGGTTTGAAGAGATAAAGGATGACGAGACCTTCTATGACTTTCTATGTGAGCTTGAATGACACATAGTTAATTCTAATTTCAACCTAGGTGAGAGAATTCTTGAGCCTAAAATTGTCAGAAAAATTCTTAAATCCTTATTTGAGAGATTTAAACCTAAAATTAAGACTATCAAGAAGAGCGGAGATTTAGATACAATTAAGATTCAAGAATTAGTTGGATCTTTTCAAACTTTTGAATTTACAATATCTCAACCTAAGAAGAATAAGTCTATAATCTTGAACAATGTAAGGGAACAAGAGTATGACTCTACAGATAAAGAGACCATTAATGAAGAGGAGATAGCTTGTTTTAGCTAAGAAATTTCTAAAAATGTTTAGAAGCAAGAAGAAGACTCAAAAGAGCCATAAAGGTGCTCCCAGTGAGTTTAGAAAGATATCTCAATCTGTGAGATGTCATAAGTATCAAGGTTTTGGTCACTATAGAAGTGATTACCCTAACAGTAAGAAAAATCAGGATAAAACTATTAATGTAACTCTCACGGATGACGAGTCTAGCTTAGATAATCAAAGTGAGAGATTCACTCATGATGAAGCGGAAAGTTTATGGCCTTCACTAATAGGATTATGAGTGAATCTAATAAAGACAATGAGAAGGTTGAGGAAGTAGATAATCGTGGGCACTCTAAAGATAATGAAGAGATTCGTGAGGCTTATTATCAATTATTTGAGGATAGTCTTAAGATTAAGGTGAATAAAGTCGTGTTTAAGAAATTTAATGTACTTGAGCTAGAAAGAAAGACACTTATATATGACCTTCAGGAGTCAACTAGAAGTCTTAGTGACTTAAGATTAGTCATGGAAAACTTAGAGGCCAATGTTAAAACCCTAACAAGCGACCTTGAGAAATCCAGTGCTCAACTCCGTTGTTTTTTTAGTGGATATCAGAAACTGGACAAACTTTTGGGGTTGAACAAGCTTGTTGGGACTAGGTAAGGTTTAGGATATAAGCAGACTGATCATATTAGGGCTAGTACTTCTAAAACCATTTTTATCCCTGCCACTAACCCATCTATGTATGTTCCTAATTCTTAACTCAAGAACAAGGGTATCGTAGTACAGAGGCTTACTAGAAGTGAAGGACCTATCAACCTAAGAATAGATATCAGCAACCACATAACTTTGGACCTAAGTGTATCCTTACGTATTTCAATTGTAGTAAGTTATGACATATAAGGCCTAGGTGTCATAAATCCTTGATTAGAAATAAAAATCAGAACTTAACTAGAAATAGAAATCAGGATTTTAATAGCCGGATTGACTTCCTCATTAATTGAGTCATTTGAACAAGTTAATGATAAAGTTCACTCGAAATAAGTCTTCCACAAGACAAGACAAGTCTAGGTTAAGAAGAGTGATCTCTATGATTAGAGAGATGCCCTAATTGATGATACTGCTTGTGTTGCCCTTCATGGGGAGACCAGTTTTACTCCTTAGTGAATTTGTGTTTTTGATTCATGTTTATGTTTATTCATTACATCATGCTTCTTGTTTTGTTTACAGCACATGTGTGTGTGTGTGTGTGTGTGTATATATATGATATACTTGAACTTGTGTCTTGTGACCAAATATGAGTTTAATTAATGTTCTGTAACATAGTTTCCATCGCTTTGTTTAGTTTTATGTAGAGTACTTAGTATAGATTTCTTCATATACTATCTGCATTGCACACACTATAATCTTATGAGTGAGTCTTGATCGGATGTGTAATAATTGGGATGGCCGTTATTTGTTGGTATGGTAACCTTGAACATGAATTGATTTTAATTTAGTAGACCTGAACTCTAACATATCCCCTTAAAAGAAGAAATGTTTCATCTTATACTCTTTTTCGAAGCCTATTTGACTCGAGCAATTAAGCTCAATGGTTTTCTTATAACGTGATGTCTTATGGTCAACTGATTTGTAGAAATCGGCTCAAAACTCGTTACAGGGGTCATCTTTATCGCTTAATGGAGAAGAGCATATAAGGTGTGAAAATTTGAAAAAGAAAAAAAATAGAAATAGTGTGAAAATGTATATATGCTTAAAATCAGTGGGAGGAAAGAATAATACACATGAAAAATGAGCTTCATTTATAGGTTCTAATATGCATTATTGGTTCCTTTCGTTATTAGAGGAATAAACTTATTTTACAGTGATATTTAGCATGTCATTTCTTCCAAATTTAAGGTTTGGAGTTTTGCTCACAAGGAATTAGTGGCACTTTTCATACATGAGTCACTTATACAATTTAATCCATTTAGATGTGAACTGAATATGTGGAAAAGTTTACTGATTATTGATCATGCTTGTGCATGCTATCAACTACATCTTTGAATTTTAATATATTGTTGATATGATTCTTTTCATTATATGTGACAAAAGGGAGAAGAGATGAGGTATTTTAGTATAATTTAACTGCATTTTAGGGAGAGTTTGCAGTAAGGGGAAAATGATAGTATTTCATGATATTAAGGGACATATGTTGGGACAGATGATAGTATTTCATGCATTCCATATCATTTTGAATCCTTAGCCTTTTTGAGTTTTGATATTTTGTGATATTAATGCTTCAATTGGTGTTTTGATCAACGTTAGTATTACTTCTCAATCTAACTAATATATTTATGATAGTGTGTTTCAATTGTTATATTTAATGTTTCACATGGTTTTACACTTTGTATTTGAATTGTTGATTTCAGGGAACATATATAACAAGGAATGAAAGAGACGGATATTCAATTTGAGTTTGGGTATAATAGTTTTCTTTTTACTTCATTGACTTGTATTGTAAGTTTTGTCACAAAATGTCAAATGGGGAGGTTATTAGGTTTTAACTTGTGTTGGCTATTTTTTAAATAAAAGAATTATTATAAAAGAGTTGTAAAAGTTAAGGAGTTTTTTGGGATGTTATATAGATGAACTAGAAGCCTTCGGGTTCAAGTATGGAACATGGAGAAAGAGTCATCGGAATTATGCTAAAACATCGCCAAGCTGATGCTTGAACGTCTAAAACAAAATCATTGTCTGTCGCTCGCCTATCTCTCATCGGCGCTTGAGCAACGGTGTTTCTGGAGAAACACTAGTTCATGGTTTTCAATATTTCTATCTATTATATACTATAAATACCCAAGTCCTAGTGAAAACTATGGTTGATCATTATTTTCTACCTTCATAACATCCATTGGAAACTAACCAACAATTCTACATCTTGATATCAATCAACCACAAGTTGGAAAAAAATCAAAATCAAATAATCAAACACATTTCCTAAATATAATCAATAATGTACTTTCTCAATAGCTTTTAGATGTTGCCGAAAATTGAGGGACGTTGGGCCAAAAGTACAGGAAGAGTACAAAAACAAGGTGTTCTTGGTAATCCACGAGAAATATATAATTCTAGAAGATCGGGAGCATGTGTGAGCGAAACACGTTCGAGTGGGTCTTGAAGGAATTAGATCAGCGAGTCTAGTGAGTTTTTTTAGGTTGTATCATATTGTAAGTTCTTATTGTCTATAGTGGAAGTTACTGATTTGGTCTCGGAGTTTTTATAATCCTATAAAAGATTTTCTCCGTCAACAAATATTGTATTATTTACTGCATTATTTATTATTGTAGCAATTCAATATAAGATAAACTTGACTTGGTTAAACTTGTTACTTTTAATTGGTAATTTTAATTCCGCGTTATTCACATAGTCGAACTTGTAACTTTCATTTATGATTAGAAATTATTATGAACTCTTGAAAAATATGTCGACAGACATCTTAGTGAAGTCATTTGGTGGTAAAAACATTTTCGATCCGTTACTAATTAATACTGTACGAAACAGCCCTTAATAAGATAATACATTAGTAATTTTCTTATAATATGTCATCTTAGCATGATACCTTTTTCACAAAAAGACCATCATTTTTAATAAAAATTGAGGACTATAACTTATTGTTTCTCATCTCACGCACCTAAGGGGGCTCGAATCATAGTGACCATCCAGCTTTTCAATTATACCATTAGTGGTGGCAATGGGCCAAGCCGTTCATATACCGAGCCGAGCTCGGGCTTGTTTCGTTACAAATACCCGAGCTCATAGCTTCCGGGCCGAACCTAGCTTTGGCTCGTGGGCCTAGTCGAGCTTTAGCTCGCAAGCTCGGGTTTTTTTTTTTTAAAATAAAGATAAACCTATGTTTTTTAAAAAAAATTACCCTTCGCCTCATGGGCTCGTTGGCTCGCCCACGAGCCGCTTGTTTTTTGACGAGTCGAGTGGGCTCGGCTCGTCTAATGAGCCAGCCCGCTTGACTCCGGCTCGACCTTGTCTTTTGATGAGCTCGAGCAGTGTTTTGACGAGTCGAGCGGCCGAGTCGACGAGCCGTTCCGCACGTTTGCCAACAATACAGTACAGATAACGAATACATAGCTTTATGCTCAGAATTTGATGAATTGAATAGGTTTTTGGCTAAATTGATGTGAATGGTTGGGATTTGTTGGTTACATCGTGTTTATAATTGAACGAGTGTGGCCTTGTTTTTAATAATAAAATATGTTTTGAGTGACTTTTACGATGTCAAGTTCTAAGACTTCACAATGATTTCGTACCAATCTTTAACATCTCCGAATCCGTACTTCATTTGATAATAATAAAAAATTGGAGAATAGGAACATAATATCAATAATTTCTATACAAAAGCAAAATCTTGAAATCCATGCTTCTATACAAACAGTTGAAAATCATTTTATCTAAATGTATAATCGACATGACGACATAAACTGCACCCCGTTGATGTTTGTTTAATTGACTTACACATACAATTCAATTTACAACATCATATTTTGGGATGCGTTGTTAAAAGTTGATAATTATTGGTGGATCCAAGAAATGTCCAATGAGAAATGGATATAAGTTGTAGATCCAATAAAATTTGTGATTAAAAAATGAAGTTGTATTAATGTTTTGAAAAATAAAACTATTACCACAGTGAAACACTTCATTCAAAGAACCACATAACCAAATGAAGAAAAGACACGCAATAATGAACGAATAAAACTAGAATCATATAGCACTATATTGACCATAGTTAACCTTAAACTAAGCTTGAAAATCATAGTATTAAGTCAAAATTTGTAATTAGCAACTTCCTCAGTCAAAATCAAGTTTTAGTTGAATTGCATTGAGTTATAATCAAAGTCAAAATATGATTTATTGAGTCCTAATTATAGTAAAAATAGTTTAGAGTTGATAGAGTCCAATAAAAAAAAAAATCAAAGAAATCCAAGAAGAAGATTAATATTCAGAATTCAAGAAGTTGATTCAAAAACAAACTCGTCGGCGCTCGCTTCCTACACGTGTGGCACTCGAGCTCTCAAAATAGGAACTCTGCCACTTGCTTGGTGTGAGCCTGGCGATTGAGCAGCAAACAATCGCTAACTTACCATGAGGATCTTGCTCGAGAAACGGTGCGATACACAGCAATCCTAGTTTGTGTAAATCACTTATTTTTTATCCCATTTTCATCTCAAACACTTCCACTTTAAATATACAACCCCATGAATGTCCCAAAGTGTGTTGAATCATTATATCACATTAGAGCTCACATTATTGAAGATCCAAACACACCTTGATTAGATTAAACATAAGATCAAAATATTCAAATATTCATATATTGATCCATCTTTGGTAGAGCATTGTTATAAGTCAATAGAGTATCCTTCCAAAGATATATTCATATTAGAATATCTCTTGCTTCAGCCTACAAATCAACGCACAGAAAGATCATTGATCAAACACAAAAACAAAACTGGTGGTCAAGGACGAGGTTCTTCCATGTTGATCCACATGGAGACAAAATTAACTCAAAGTTATGAGAAGTGCAGGCATGAACAATCGAAGGAGTTTCTCGATGATTTACAAGTTATGTGGTTAGAGTCAGTTAGGTTTAGCAGCGTCTGGAATAATTGTAAGTTAATTTTCTAGTGGAATAAACTGACAAGTTTGTCAGGAGGGTTTTTATCTCTTTAGGAATTTTCCTCTGTGATCATATTTGGTGTTATTTACCTTTTATTACTTTTGAGGTGAATGTTTGTGAATATTTAACTACATGAATTAATTGCCGTAATCATTTAGAAACAATTAATAAATGACTCATTGCTTTTAATTGGTTTAATTCCGCATCCAGATCTATAATATTAGGATAATTTAAACTTTCACATAGCGCTCCATTTGACCAAGTCAAAACAAAACATAGCTTTAATAATCCCAAAAAATAAGACATCCCAAAACGACTGTTGTTGAACCAAAACACAAGGCATGTGAGGTAACAAAACCTTAGCTATGTGTATATGCTTAGGCACAAGGTGCGCTAAACAACATTTTGCTTGTTGCTAACTTTCGAGCTAGCGAGATGGCTAGCTGTAGTATTTTGACTGGTGTGGTTGGTTAATAACATTGGTCCCCTGACATTATACATATATGACGTCTCTTTACAGATTTTTATTTATTATTTATTTATTTTTTAGGTCCTTAATAGATAAGAACACCAAATTTGACTGTGTGGACTATCTACATTTTTTACCATCTACTACATATTCAATAATTTTAGAGTTAACTAACATCCTAGAGGATTGGAAAATTCAAATAAAAAATCTGATTTTCTGTGATCAAT
>CAIGRN010128169.1:0-25066 GCA_903798345.1 Fraxinus anomala
TTTACCTCACAACTAACATTTGCATCTCTCACATAATTTATAATCAAATGAGTCAAATTATTGATCATTATGTAACATGGATAAGCATATCTTATTCACATGACCTAATTTTAAAGCTAGTGTAATCTATTTTGCATTGGAGTTAAGAGGGGCCAAAGAGGGTCAATTTCAATTAAAACATGAGCAAAATGACCATATTCACCCTTGCGTGTCATTTCATTAAAATGTAACATCGGGCTAGATCTAAAAGAATCCATCGATTCCAATACTGCAGAGTCGCACAATTTTGTCAAGACCAGATCAAATTATAAATAAATCGTTTACGAATGAATTTATAATTTTTTCTGTTGCAATCTCAACCATGTGGCTTGTACCAACTAATTGAAGAATCTAAAGTAACAATTATAATAACTTAACACGATGGGAAAAAATAAAAATGACCTTTGATCAACTAAGAAACCAGTAAAGATGGTAGTATGCAGCCAAACTTTGTTTACAGTTTCTAATTGAGAAAAACTGAAGTAACAAATAACTTAACACGATGGGATAAAAGACCTTTGATATACTAAGAAACCAGTACTTGAGATGATAGTTGTACAAGCAAGTGTATAATAAATTTTACCGGACACAACCCATTTATGACGACTAACCGACAATTATTATTTAGAAGTTTAAATATTCAACCATATTTCATGTATACTTTAGTTTACACTTCGATTTACACTCATAATTCTTAAATATTTTATATAATAAATTTTGTTTGACACGATTTGATCTATAGAGGCAGTGATGCTACGACAGTCCGTCACTTGATGAGCCGTACTTTCATGTGGCACTTCAAGCCTAGATGACTCGACATATTTTAATACCTTAGCCCCAATTTGACATTCATTAAAAAAGAGTTTTTTGGGAAAAATAAATTTTGAAATAGTAATTTTTTTTTAAAATGTGGGGTTAAAAAGAAAGAAATTTTTTTGAATTTACTTGTAAAATATTTAATTGTGTGAATGTATTGTTGAAAATGAGTTTGATAACAAAATAGTTTTGAAATGTTATTTAAAAATGATGAATAAAAAAAAACTTGGGGTGATAATAAAACCACCATAAATTGAAGACCAAAAAGCTCATTTTAGTAAATTAGGGACTCGTACAATCGTTGCACGGAAGATTTGGAAACCCTAGTTATTAATAAACTGAAATATTGAAAACGAAAATACTACTTTTATTAGCTATTATTTTTCCTAATTCTTATAACAATTGCCCTGAAAGAAGAATAATTGACAACTTCAAAGGGAGAATAATTTTTATGATCATTTGATCTGTCCAAATATTATACCAAGAAAAAATTTCAACAAGGAATGAGTGTAGAAGGTCAAACAAACGTAGTCAAATACGTATAATTTTATTTTTCTATAGTCAAAATCCATTTACTTGACCTGACTCCACTTAATTTGTGACTTTGAATTAATCTTAAGCTCTCGTTTTTCAAAACTCCACTTTCCAACTTATAATAATACTTGTAATGAAGTTTTCTCCTTTCAACTTGCGAAGTCCCTAGACCGGTTCTTTAGTAAACACGAAGATACTTTTAAAAATTACTCTTGACTAAATTGTTTCGATTGATTACAAGTTGATATTTCTTAATCACGTATTTTTCAAACTCCACCTTCCAACTTTGAATAATACCTATAATGATGTTTTCTTCTTTCAATTCGTGAAATCCTAGACGGGTTCTTTAGTAAACATGCGGATACTTTTGAAAAATAACACTAACTTGAGTTCGATTGACTCTTGATCAAAGATTTCAATTGACTATAAATAAGTTGATGTTTCTTTTATTATTTACTCTAAGTGAAGTCATACTTTTCGACTAATATGAATTGATTTATATATTATATCAACATATCTTTTCCTAGTAGTGAAATCGTTTTTTTGTTTTTTTAGTTACGTGAACTAATTTAGGTTATATCAACTTACTTAATGTGCCTTTTGTACGGACATTTCCTATTAATGATTTGTGTTAGTTGATATTGCAAATAATATGACGAAAAAATAGAATACAATATTTTGAATTTATCGATTTAATATACTGATATATACATTTCACATACAATAGCTCAATCAAAATTCCTTGACTTATATATTTGATGGGGTCACGGAGATATAAAAAAATTGTTTATTATCAACTAATTATAAATAGTTCATAATAAACTATAGTCTTATTTTATTTCTTTTGACAAATTAAACTTAGCAAAATAGTTAAATACTTACTGGTGTGACTTCAACTGAAGAAAAGAAGAGGGAAGTCAAGAAAATTATATTTCACTTTTGCAATTTATACAAACATAGCCCTTCTAGTTTTAATTTAATTTCACTAGAAGATTTGTAACTTAAATTAAAAAAGAAAAAAATACAAAAAATTGTTTCTTTACAATTTTTGCAGAAGTGATATTGCCAAAAAATGTTAAATTCTTTTGCAGAAAAATTGAGGCCAAATGTATGTTTTTTTAACACGCCAAATATATATGTTCCCCGTGTTTAAAAGTCACTCTTTTTAGAAGTAAGTTAACTAGAAAATCAAGTTTTATTAATGTGAAGGATTTTTCCACAAGCACAAATACTACTTTCCCCTTCAACCATTTCAAGTGTGATGGTGAAAGAAGGTAGTTCTCATATAAGGACATTGATTCGGGATCATCTCGAGGTTGTTGCTGTCAATAAATGAAGAAAGAGTACAATGAAAATGGAGGAAAAATGTCTTGACTTCATTGAATAACAAACTTGGCTATTATATAGCCTTACAGAGATACTGAAATAAAACTGAAACAAGCATTAACATAGCCAACATTTAATAATTGCTACGATGTGGTAAGAAGACCAAATCAACAAATAACAGACATCCTAACTAAAAGGAAAATACAAACGGGGTGATAAATGACCAATTAACCAATAAACTAAACATAAAACCAACATTTCCTTCCTTAAACTACAAGCTTCAGTTTACATCAGTTTTAGAACAAACTCCCAATTATCCTCGCAGCTTGACAAATGTATTCTGCTTGAGTGGCTTTGTCATTATATCGGCCAACTGCTTTTGTGTGTCACACTGTACTAACTTCACAGTGCCATTCTTTGTAAGGTCTCGAAGAAAATGAAAACCCACATCTATGTGTTTTACTCTAACCATACATTACTAAATTCTTTGAGGGATTGATTGCAGAGCTATTGTCACACTGAATAACTCGACTTGTCTTGATTTTGATCTAGTTTCCCAACACCATTTTTAACCATAAAGCCTGACATGGACATGAAGTTGTAGCGATAAACTCTGCCTCTGTGGTGGATAAGCTTACTACTGGTTGCTTTTTTGATGACCAAGATATTGCCCATGAACTTAATAAAAAAACATAACCTGAAGTGCTCTTTCGATCTTCCAAATCTCCAGCATAACCATTGTTAGAGTAAGCAACAAGTTCATCATTTCTTCCCTTCCTATAGAAAATCCCAAAATCAATTGTTCCTTTTAGATATCACAACACTCTTTTTGCCGCTTGCAAGTGTAGCTTAGTATGATTCTCCATTTACCTACTAATGATACTACAAACATTAGATCTAGTTCAGTAGTTGTGAGGTACATGAGACTCTCTATAATATGCTTATATTAAGTCTTATCTACTTTAACTCCTCCTTCATCTTTCACAAGCTTACAACCAGGAACAATGAGATTAAAAACTGAGTTACTCTTGTCCGTTCCAAACCTGTGTAGCACCTCCAAAGCATACTTCTTCTAACTAATAAAAACATCATCAGGGTTTTGCAAAACTTCAAGACCAAGGAAATACCTCATCTTATCAAGGTTAATCATATCGAACTCATGCTTCATGAAATGTTTAAATTATTCGCAAACATCGATTCATCGTTTCCAATAAAGATTAGATCCTGAACATACAAACTTACGATAAAAAATTTACCTTCATTGCTAGTCTTGATGAACAAAGTATGCTCGTAGTCACATTTTTCAAAGACTTCCTTCATAAAATAAGCTTCTATACAACTGTACCAAACACATGGTGCTTGTTTAAGCCGATAAAGCGCCTTCTTTAACTTAGAAACATTTAGCTCATTTCCCTTTTGTACATAACTGCAAGGTTGCTCTACAAAAACTTTTCATTCAGCTTACCATGTAAAAATGCAGATTTCACATCTAACTGATAAAAAAAAAAACCCTATTTGAGTTGTAAGTGATACTATAAAACGAACTGTTTCTATACGTGCTGCAGGTGCAAAAACCTCAGTATAATCTTCCCATATTGCTGTGTATAACCCTTTGCTACAAGCTGAGCTTTGTGTTTTTTTACTTCTCCATTTTCATCAACCTAGTCTTATAAACTCATTTTACTCCAATTGTCTTTCTTCCCTTAGGTAATTCGGTCAATTCCCAAGTGACATTTTTCTTTATTGCTTTCATATCCATGTCCATGGTTGTTCTCTACTTCTCACTTTTTACAGCTTTTTCAAAATAAACAAGATCGGCAGTAGCTGCAAACATAGCAAGTTGGACTTCATTTCTTCCTCAGAAAGTCCTTCTCATGTTTCATAATTTCTCATCCGGACATGTGGTCTTATATTTCTTGTTGCACTTGAGTTTTAAAAGTTGTCCGTGTCTTGAATTAAAGAATCAGTTTCACTAGCTTGGACAGTAGCATCAACTTCACTGTCTTCCGCGTCTTCTTCTATATCAGCATCAAGATCAAATTCACTTCTTTCCTCATGCTCAATTGCTTTTCCTTCACAATCACCCTATTCTAAATCACATATAATGCCTTCTTCATACTTTTTATTCGAGTCCCAATTCTTATCTTCTTCAAATACAACATCCCTACAAATTTTGATCTTTTGTGAATTTGGATCATAAAGTCTATAAACATTTGATTCTTCACTAACTTCCAATAAAACACAACTGAAACTCTTATCATCGAGCTTAGTTCTTTTATTGTTAGGCACACGAACATGAGAAAGGCATCCAAACACTCTAAAATATTCAACTGAAGGCTTAACTTTACCCCAAGTTTCTTCTGGAGTTTTGTTTTGCACTGCAAAAGTAGGACTTTAATTCATAACATGCACTGTCCAGTTTACTGCATCATGCCAGAAATTCTTGGAAATTTTCTTTGCTAAAAGCATACTACGAACCATGTTTATAATAGTTCTATACTTTTGTTCCACAACTCCGTTTTATTGTGGGGTATATGCAGCCGTTAACTATCGTCATATGCCATTTTCATCACAAAAATTAACAAAATCTTGGGATATAAACTCGCCTTCTCGACCAGTATGTAAACTTCTAAAAAAGAGCTGGTTTCTTTCTTAACATGAGTCTTAAAACTTTTGAAAAAAATCAAAGGCTTTTGATTTCTCTACCAAAAAATAAACTCATGTTTTTCTACTTAATCATCACTGAAAGTGAGCAAGTACCTTTTCTTGCTGTTATAGATGAGTTTAATTGGTCTACAATGTTTGCATGCACCAACTGAAGAATTTCTGTTGCTCGCCAAGTGCTCTTCTTTGGAAATGAGTCCCCCTATTGTTTACCTACCAAACGATCATTGCATAGTTATGAAGGAGATTGAAATTGTGGTAATCCATTCACAGCCTACCTTTTTTGGAGAGTCTTTAAACCTTTAAAGCTCAAATGTCCATATCGACAGTGCCAAAGTTGTACAATGGCTTCTGTGATTGTAAAAAGCAAATGGATGATATAGGCTGGGATATAGCATACAGTACAAACATTCGATTTGAAGACATTTTCATATCTATAATCAAACCTTTCTGTGAATGAAACTCCTTACACTTGCCATGCTGAAACAAAATAGTAAGTCTTTTTTCCTGCAATTGTCCAATGCTTAGCAAATTATTCTTCAACTCTGGTACATAAAACACACACGTGATGATATGCATTAATCCATTCACTTGTAGCCTTACATTACCCTTCCTAACACAACCATGTTTGTGTTGTTGCCAAGCTTTACAGAATCTCGAAAAGTCCCATCAAAGTCTGAGAAATACTTATTCTTTCCATTCATGTGATTGCTACATCCAGAGTCAAGAAACCACATGTCTTCTCGAATGACTTTGTTTATATCCACATACTCCATCAACATCTCTTCTTGATTATGTGCATAATTTGCCTCTTTCTCTATACCTGGACATTCCCATGCAAAATGTCCTAACTTGTGACAATTATAGCACTCCACTGTAGCTTGTGACAATTATATCATCTTCCCCTTCTACTATAGTTTCCATGACCATGACCTCTTCCTCTTGAGTGGTCTCCAAAAGTTATCTTCAAAACCCGTTCTTCTTCAACATGTGAACTCATACGTTGTTCATGCACACTTGGACAATTTTGCAGCTCATCAATGGTTAAATTGTCGATATCTTTAGACTCTTCAATAGAACACACAATATAATCAAACTTAGGAGTCATGGATCTTAATTTTTTTTTCAACAATGGCAGTACTTCCCTTGTCCTCTCCATTTGCTTTTATCTTATTGGCTATGGTGAGAGTGCGAGAGAAATACTCATTCGTATATTCTCATGTCTTCATGTGGAGTACTTCGAATTCCTCTTGAAGAGCTTGCTGGTTGCCACGCTTCACTCGTGTCGTGCCTTGATATTTCTGCTTCATAGAATTCCAAATATCCTTCGTAGATTTCTTGTTGAGGATTGTCTCTAGGATATAATGATCTAATGCTTGAAATAGATAGTTCTTTGCTTTCAAATCTTTCAACTGCTAGTCTTCAATGTGTTTCCTTTGTGCATCAGTGAGAACAACACCTTCTATTGCTGCAGGAACTTCATTCTCCACAAAGCCCCAATACTCCTTCAAATGCAAGAAGTTTTCCATAAGCAATGCCCAATAATCATAGTACACATCAAACTTAGGAATGGTTGGCTATACAAACGAACTTTCTATCATCATCGTTCAAATAGAACACTCGTAGAAGACTGCTGCTTCTAATTAGTCAAGCCTTGTGATGGAGCTCTGATACCAATTGTCAGTAAATGAATAAAGAGTACAATGAAAATAGAAGAAAGTCGTCTTACAGAGAAATTGAAATAAAACTTAAACAAGCATTAACATAGCCTACGTTTAATAACTGCTATAGTATGGTAAGAAGACCGAATCAACAAAATAACAAACATTCCAACTAAAAGGAAAACACAAACGTGTTGGTAACCGACCAATTAACCAATTAACTAACCATAAAACCAACCGTTGCTACAACTAGGGCACGACCGAGAGGGTGATTTTAAGCTTGAAACTTCAAAGACGTTAAATATATTAATTCTAGCCAAAACTCATGGACTCTATATTTTTGTCACAAAATTTGATGCAGTCTAAGTGGTTCAAACTCTTTATTCAAAATTTAGCTTATTTCGATGTACTTATGCTTTTCTTGATATTGTAACTCTCTTAAAAAGAAATAATTGGTAACGAAGTTACCCATAAACTTGCCTTTATAGCTATCGTGCTAGGTCTCGATTTTTTATAACTGATTTGACCCCTGTTTGATACATATTCTTTCAAAACTCATTTTCAACCACACATTTTCAATAAAATAATATTTTTAATCACATCAATAATTTTTCCTTACTTTTTAACTACAATTTCATATCATATCACTATTTAAAATATATATTTTTTTCAATAATATCCATCTAGCACAACCTTAATTATACTCCGATTCTTATTTTCACGAAGTTTCGTGGTGATATAGTAATGCAATCGTTATTAATGGTAAGAAAAAATGAAAGCTACCTGTGTGAAGCAGTCAAATGAATTGCTGACCACAAAGAACATAACGTGATTCCACCCGTGTTCGAACTTCTGAAGTCAACTTCTCCTCCACCAATCTACACGCACACACTATACAGCGTGTAATATTATATATACACATTTATGTGTCGCAATTTATGCAGTGTGTGATTCTGTGTGTGCTTAGAAAGAGATGTTACCACTACCATCAAATGCATTCACACTGTTGCTCCTCTCTCTCCTTGCCACTTTCGCCGCCGTGTTAGCGGCGGATATACCACTCGGGTCGACCCTTTATGCATCCGACCCGAATTCCAAATGGACCTCACCCAACGGCACAACCCTTTCCTTCATTACCGACTCGGTTGACCCTGGCGGCGCTACTGCCCTGTATGCTGCTATTACCTTCAACAGCATCCCCATATGGAAAGCTGGTGGCTCTTCCGCATCCGTCAATTCCTCTGCCGTGTTCCGCCTTGTCGCCTCTGGTGACCTCCAGCTCCTGCCTTCCTCCACCTCCGCTACTCCTGTTTGGTCCTCCGGCACGGCCAATCTCAGCGTCACCGCCGTTTCACTCGAAGATTCCGGCAATTTGATCCTCAAGAACGCATCTGGGTCCACCGTGTGGACCTCATTCGACCATCCCACTGATGTAATTGTTCCAAAGCAAAGTTTCACTGTAAGACATACTCTTTCATCTGGGCTTTACTCATTTAAGCTGCAAAAAAATGGGAATTTGACGCTTTGGTGGAATAATTCAGTTGAGTATTACAATTCCGGGCTGAATTCCACCATGAATTCGAATTTAAGCAATCCAGTACTTGACATTCGATCTACTGGAATCCTCACACTTTCCGATCCTACGCTACCGAATTCTCTGGACTTAGCCTACAGCAGTGATTATGCTGAGGAAGGGAATATATTAAGGTTTCTCAAATTAGATAACGATGGAAATTTGCGCATTTACAGTTACACTTCAGGCAGTGGAAATCGAATTGAGAGGTGGGCAGCAGTGGATGATCAGTGCCAGGTTTATGGATTCTGTGGCAATATGGGAATATGCGGTTACAACGATTCAAACCCGATTTGTGGGTGTCCTTCGGATAATTTTGAACTCTTTGATAAGAGGGATAGCAGAAAAGGGTGCAAGAGAAAAGTCGAGCTTCTAGATTGCCCGGGGAGGGAGACTATGCTGCAATTGGATCATTCCACGTTCTTGACATACCCTCCTGAATTATCCACGCAAATTTACTACATTGCTATCTCCGCTTGTAAGTTGAATTGTCTTGTAGGTTCTTGCAAAGCGTCTACTTCCTTGTCGGATGGATCAGGGCAGTGCTACTTGAAATCCAGTGACTTTATCAGTGGGTATCATTCGCCTGCAATTCCTAGTACTTCTTTTATGAAGGTTTGTGGGCCGGTGGTGCCTACTCCCTCCACGGATGGGACGGGTGGTGGGAAAAGGATTGGGTGGAGGTTGTCGGCGTGGTTAGTTGTGGTTGTCGTGGTGGTCACAGTTTTGGGGCTGGTGGTTATTGAGGGCAGTTTGTGGTGGTGGTGCTTTAGGAATAGTTCTAAATTTGGAGGATTGTCGGGACAGTACGCTCTTCTTGAGTATGCATCTGGTGCACCAGTGCAATTCGCTTATAAGGAACTTCAGAAGGCGACAAAGGGTTTTAAGGAGAAGCTTGGAGCGGGAGGATTTGGGGCCGTTTATAGAGGGGTACTTGCGAATAGGATGGTGGCTGCAGTGAAACAATTAGAGGGGATTGAACAAGGTGAGAAACAGTTTAGAATGGAGGTGGCAACAATCAGCAGCACTCACCATTTGAATTTGGTGAGACTGATTGGATTCTGTTCGGAAGGGCGTCATAGGTTACTAGTATACGAGTTCATGAAAAATGGTTCTCTCGATAACTTCCTCTTTGTCTCCGAGGAACAATCTGGAAAGCTTTTGAGTTGGGAATATCGTTATAGCATTGCGCTCGGGACTGCAAAGGGGATCACATACCTGCACGAGGAATGCCGGGACTGCATTGTTCATTGTGATATAAAGCCTGAAAACATACTTCTTGACGAGAACTACAATGCAAAAGTATCCGACTTTGGTCTTGCAAAACTTGTTAATCCAAAAGATCATAGGTATAGAACCCTGAAGAGCGTGAGGGGGACTAGAGGATACTTGGCTCCAGAATGGCTTGCTAACCTTCCAATAACTTCCAAATCTGATATCTACAGTTATGGGATGGTGTTGTTGGAGATTGTGAGCGGAAGGAGGAATTTTGATGTATCAAAAGAGACAAACAACGTGAAGTTTTCAGTGTGGGCGTACGAGGAGTTTGAAAAGGGTAATTTTTATGCCATTGTGGATAAAAGGCTTCCCCGGAATGAGATAGATATGGAGCAACTGATTAGAGCAATTCTGGTTAGCTTTTGGTGTATCCAAGAGCAACCATCTCAAAGGCCTATGATGGGTAAGGTGGTTCAAATGTTGGAAGGGATCACCGAAATTGATAAGCCACCAGCCCCTAAGGCTGCAACCGAGGGTTCTGTAGGAGGAACCAGTTTATATGCTAGTAGTAGTATTAGCGCCCTCTCCACTATTGCAGCTTCAGTGCCAGCTCCTTCTTCTTCCTCATCCCTCCAAACTGCAGGAATATCGTCCTCTGCCTCAGGAAAGCAGGTGAACCGGGAGTCTTCATCGCTGTTACGCTCGGATACAAAGTAAGTCCGGGTTCAATTCCTTCTGATTTGCCTGCAGGAATTGGATTATTCTTATTTCCTCGTGTAGCAAACTTATCATCAAATTTATTTTGTCAGTATAATAATATATTGTTTTGTATGTATTGGTTTAGCTGGCTAATCTTTTCACAAGAATTCTGTATCAAGAAATTAGAGAAATTGTATTTAACGAATGTTTCTAATTTTTTTTTCGTGTTGCTTTATTTGGAGGCAAAGTCACAGAACTACATTTGATAGAATTCACTTGATATCGGTTTATTCGGTTTAGCTCTGAAAATCCTGAGGACTCGGGATGCATGTATACTTGTGTTGTGTGTGTATATCTAGCATAGGCATTCATAATTCTGATGACCAATATGCTCTAGTATCTGAGAATTCATGATCATGAGAGGGACTGAAATTCAATGCCCTTCCGAGGAAGAAATGGGCTGATCATAATCATAATTCAGGTTTTTCTTTTTTTTTTTTGTTTCCTTAATTGAGGTTTGTTGAACTGAATAGACATTTTTAATGTAAGAACAAATGTCTAATGTTTCTCAAGTCTCATTAAAATAATTTAATTGCTTAGAGGACACTAAATCAATCATCAAACTTAACTCATTCTTTATTTGATCAGATTGAGGCAAATCAAGGAACGCGAGATGTGTCTTGTGGAAGATCCCTTTTCCAGGGAAATCGGTTTCCTTTGCCATCGCCCGATGTCATATAATCCAATACCAGAAAACGTTTTTGTTCTAGACATCGTAGGCAAGACAACTTTTGAAATCTTATACTATATGCGTATTGAATGACCTTCGGCTATCTCTCGTCTGAAGTGGACCAATAGTTAATACTCAACTTAGACCCAGACTTGGTTTTTGGTGCAAGCATAATACTGCGAGAAATTTTGATGGTCCAGAATTAGAAGTTATTATAATTTTCAGGTCCAAGAATACATATAATTGTGATGTATCCAGGAACAATCTTCATAAAAAATGAAAATTTGAAAAGTCTGTCTAGATTGGTTCATTGGGAGAAAACAAATCCAGACAAATCAAGCTATTCACTTCAGCATTATTTGAGAGTCGATCGTAGAACTGTAAAAAATGAGTGATCAGGGATTTCTTGACGAGTATTCTGTCAAAATCCTCTAGACTTACTACCCATAATATCATTTATTGTTAACGAGACACCGTTCAACCTATATGAGATAGACGTGCTTTAGTGCAATCTAGTTGAATCTGAACACCAGCTTGAGCTCAACTGCCAAGATCTTCACTATAATCTAGTGACACAGTCTGCTAGAGTTCCCTTTCATTAAAATTAAAGATTCAACATAAAAAAAAAAACTTCAGGAATAATTGAAAACAGGACAATGCGGACGTGATTTTCTATTTATGAATTAAGTTCAAGGACAATATGAAAATAATTCAAACATCTGGTTTATGGGGTTTAAGAATATTAATAGATGGATGCAGACTATAAACTGCATCTATATATTGTACCTCTGGAAGAAGAAAAATCCGAGACCTAGTTTATTAAAGGATCAATCAAAGATAACTCCAAGATGAGGGATTCTTGATGAATCTATCTTTGCATATCATTGTAGACATTCTCTCAAAAATTCCAGCTGCAACTACCATAAGCTGCAAGTTTGTTTGCAAGAAATGGCTTGGCCTAATCTCTATTCATGAGTGTGTGTGCAAGAAATGGCTTGCCCTAATCTCTATTCATGAGTTTGCTAAGTCACATCCGAACACAAGGCAGTTGCAGCCCGACGAGTTTGTCGACTATTTGAATTTGAAGATAATCTTGAACGTAATGATCTTCACTATCATTCGGTGATTGAACTTGAACTGTCGTTATTGCTTAGCATCAGCCATGGTGCAACATTGTATGTAGGTTCCACTTCCAGCAATTGTTTAGTTTGCTAGTGCAACGTTTGTGTTATGGTTGGATCTCAACTTCAACCAAAATCAACTAAATTCAACTCAAATTCAACACACAATTGAAAGCAGTCAGCCGGGAATCAATAACCGAAGCTGTAAATCTATTAATTGAAATGAAATTACAATGCAATAGTGAAATGTAAAGAGAAAGGGGGAGGGGAAGGGGTAAAATCAGAGAAGTAAGAAGAGAATTCAGATTCAGAGAAATAAAAGAGGATTGAGAAACAGATTTGGAGAAATGAAAGAAGAGAAGAAGAATTTCAGATTAGGAGATGAAGATAGAGAGAAGCCGATAGAATATTCTAGAATGCATTGGCATTGGCTGTGGTGAGAGTCATGACAGTTTGTCGTGAATACACTATACATATGGTATCCCATGACAAGTATCAAGTATGAAGTATGTCGCCGTTCTGATGCTTGACTAGCTAGATGAATATCTCAGTCAAGTCACTTACGGGTTTGGATGAAGCATAATAAGTGGGTAATACAAGGTCGTAAGAATTTTTCATGAGTTTGTCATTTATCCCACTACAGAGGTATGCTTAAATATTCCATAGTCTTGAGTATCATGTTTACACCCTTTTCGTGGAGAGGCATAGGGGTGTTTCAGATATATTTCACATACTTAGAAAAGATGCTCCCTTAGACAGGTCCATTTGTGGTCGAGGGGATTAAGCTCCAGACTTTGAGAGAGTTCGAAGCATAAACTTAGTTTGCCCCTCATTGATTGCCGAAGTATAAAATGAAACCAAATAACTTAGCTTCTGCATCATATGCTTCACATATATGTTAAAAATAAAATGGCTGTTTGGGTTTCACAGAAAAGCAGGTTCACGTGTTCATTATGACTAGTTTAGTCTTTGTTAATTGTTATAGAAAGGCATCACCATACCAGATGACCAAAATCTTTCCATGATGTCAGTACTGATTATTAACGAAGGTGAGAATATATGTACCAAATTCCTTCTGATTGATTCTTTAGGAAATATTTTAGAGAAGATGGAGATCGAAACTTCAAAAAGATGAAATGAAGAATAGGGTTTGAACACGTATATGATACGCTGTCCTAAAAATGATATTTGCCTCCTTTAGTATGCTTTTATGATTTTTTTTGGAAAAAAAGTATAAAGAATTGACAAGCCTTCAAGAAAGAAGCACAAAAGGAAAATGATTCTTTCTAGTTGAACTTGTTGAAAATTTGAAGAAGGTTTGAATATGTATATAGAATAAGGAAAATTCAAGTATAAAATGAATGATGATTTCTAAGATTGTTTTATAAGTGGAATTGGAAATCTATCACTTATTTATAGATTTCTAACATTATACCACAAAGAGGCTTTAAATACTCGTGAAAAGTTGGGAACTTTCCGTAAAAAGACACCAGAAATGCAAATAAAAAAAAAAATCAACCTAGCGGTTAATTTTTGAACCATGCTTAAGCATGGTTATGTACATGCGTACGCATAGTTGAAGCAAAATTGCTTTTGTTTTTTGCAGATGAGGCCATGCTTACACATGGTCATTTAGCCTGTGTTTAAACATGGTTAAGCAAAAATCACCCAGCATTGCCCTTTCAATTTCATCAAACATGGTCTTCCAATTACATCATTAATTCATTCACATTTTAACAAAAAGAGGGCCCAAATTTTGAATAACAAACAATTATATAACAATCCCCCACTTGTTCAAAATTTTCACATATTTATACATGGTAACACTGATAAATAAGAATTTTTGCAAGAGTTTTTTATGTAGTACTCAATGCAAACTTTATGAGATGCTTAATGGACGTCTAAAGGGTCCTTTATATAAAAGAGGAAAAGTTGTGAGTGAAATGTCGCGCTTCAAACTCAGTAACCTTTGCCAAAGGTCGCAGCATTTACTGTCACTCGAGCGATAGGCGAGCGATGGAAATAGTCATTTTCAGCTCGTGCATCCTCTTTTCTATGCAAATTTGGGCCGCAATTTCTCATTCTATTTGGAATTGATTTTAAGATTCTAAATATATCACGACGATCTACTCGACGAGTAGAACAAGTTAGTCTATTTATATTCATAATTTGATTATCGGATCAAACCCGAATATTTGATCGAAATTGCCACAAAAGTCACTTGTCCATACTTAATTTCATTCTCTAAACCAAATTCTAACATCTTTCACGAGTGTGTCCTTGATCCCACAACAGGGGTAATCCTAAGTATTCCAAAGTTCGAAAGTCATGTTAACACCCTTGGAATAGATTCATGGAGAGGAATTGGGCGTCCCATTTGCATATAATTGTCGTTCTGTTGGTCTATTTTTCAACAGGAATCTTCATTGGGTGATACAAGATTTAGAGGGCTCCGAGTTCATTTCTTGTTTCGAAGTCGAAAAGGAGTCGTTTTAGCTATTCCCCTTTCCTTTGCCTCGGAGTTGTCACAGATTGTCTATGCTTGTGCGACAATACTTCAGATTCTGAAATTGTGATATGGATTATGAAGGAATATGGAGTGAAGAAATTATGGATCAAAGAATTTGTCGTTAGCAAGATGCCAGAATTTGCGGGGATATCATATGAAATGGTTTATGCTTTAAAAGTTTTTGAAAATGGGGATATATTGATGTCATGGGAGGACTACTAGTTTTTCTACAGGAATCAGAGCAAAACTTTGCAACAAGTTGAAGTTGTTCCTAATTATTCCATTCAGACCATGCTTCATGTCCCAAGTTTTGTTTCACTCAAGAATTTTACAGAGAATGTTGTTGTCGGAAATTCGACCATCTCAATCAAAAGAATAAATAAAATGAACAAAAAATATAAAATGTAGTAGATGAAACGAGGTATGCAAAAGCAAATCTCCTTAAGACGAATTTCGCCCCCAATGAAGTGCAAACGAGATTATAGACGTCTGTCTCCCAAGATACAACGCTCCTTCGAAAGTCAATACTGCACAATACCAACCTTGTCGGTTGAACCAAAAAATGGTCGTACTCGAACGGAATAATCACGAATATATTTGAAAGAATTTTTGGAGAGAGAATTAATTTAGAAATCAATAGTATTTTAATTGATTTGGTGTATTGAAAACGAATTTGGAGGTCTCTATTTATAGATATTAAAGTGTCTCATTGAATGGACGTGTGATATTTTATGAACTAGTGCACCACTTAGTTTGATTCGTCTAGCCATTGGATCGTACTATTTCTTGATCTGACGACCCAGATTAAACCATGAAGTGTAGTGTCCATTCATAATACCTATTCACCAATTCTGAATAGTCACCAACCATGTAGATGCCACGCGTACATCCAACTGAACCAACTGTCACGTAGGATGAAGTATGCTCCCTGTTACGTGTGTGCCACCTAAGATGCCAACTCATCGAGCCTCTCGTTGCCTTGTCATCGAACCATGAGTCCGTTTCTAAAAACTATAAGGCTCCCCAACTCCTCGCGACGATACGTACATGTGCTTCTAAAGCGCCAAATGCGAACTTTGCGACATGCACGGGCTGGGACTGAGACACCACCCTAGTGGTGACTAGTTCGCTTGCCTTTGCCAAAGTTAGCTAAGGTACAAATCATTTATTAAATTATAACTTGTTCATACATCCCATTATATAAACAAATCTTTTTTCTTGTAAATTTTCGATGTGAGATTCCTAACTATATATAAGACACTGAAAATGAGTTTATCAACTTATGAGCCTATCATGGAGACTTTTACAATTCACCTAAATTAATTGCAATGCCACTACGCATCGTCAAATATCACATTTAATTATTTAACCCAATCAAAATCAATTACTTCTAACAAATGTAAGGGTGTTCTGATTTCTTACGCTGTCCAACGTTTTGTTAATAATCTTATGAAAACGGGATATGCTCGGTTTTGGACCTGTCCCATTTTCTTTTTTTCAGGTATTTTGATCTTTTTTGTCAATGTTTTAAAACTCGGCCTGGTAACTTGTTGAACTTCATATGGGTTATATATGGAGTGAAGAAATCATGGACCAAAGAATTTGTCACCCGCAAAATGCCAGATTCTATATGGCTGAGAAATTTGAAAATTCTTGCTTGAAATTGTTTTAGAGACTGGTGATTTAATGTTGCATTGCAGACATCTACTCGTTTTCTTACAATAATTGCTTATATGAGTCTAATTAAACTAGTTTGATTATAATTAATCTACAATACTTTCTTTTCTTGATAATTCTACTCTCTCTTTCACGGGTTATTTTTCTATCTCAATTGGTTTCTATGCACCTGTAATTCCGATTTTCGTTGAGACTTAAAGATGAATCAATCCTGACAACAAGAGAATAATTTTTTCTTTGAGTGAGAATAAGAATTTTGCTATATTGTGTTCATAGAATGCTAAAAAAATGTGGGTTTTCTTCCGAAATTTGAGCACATTTTAAAGCTATTATGACCATTGTATCATAACTATATCTTTCATATGAATTATATGATGCTCGCATGGATTTTGAATGTAAGCGAAAAATGGATGTACCAAATTTCTTTACAGCCATAGGTTTTCCCTAAAACAAATTTCCACCCCTCGTTTATCTCTAAAAAAATAGGGAACTTTACTTCGTTTATTACACTATAATGCAAGTTCGGTAAAATGGATTAGACAATTGATGACGAGATAAAAGAACAAAAATGAATTAGAAACTTGCACTATTTTAATCGGGGTGTCTTTTAAAATGTTTCTGTTAAAGCAAAATTTTCTAATATCTAAACGAAGACTGATTTTTCACCTACTTTGAATGGAAACCTAGGTTAACTTAAATCTTTCAATTTTCAAGGTACTTTCGGTCTCTAATAGTCCACATTTATTATTCTTTCGGCTACTTATATCATTTATTTCTTTTTATCTTTCAATTTACAGGTTTTGTACGATTCAAGAAAATGTCTTGATGTACATGTGCGAGAAAATAAAAAGTCTAATGAGCCTGCAACCTTTGACCTAACCAAGAATCATAAATTCCATCAAACAGCATCTATATATTGCAGAAGGTATGTCAAGGTACCCAGGTAAGCAATATGTCAGATGGTAAATTATCAAAAAATGTGCAAGCAGAAATGAGGGACAAGAGATTCTTGATGAATCTACCTTCAGAGATTATTGTTGAAATTTTCTCGAGACTTCCAGCAGTAACAGTTATGAACTGCAAGATTGTCTGTAAGAAATCTCGCTGCCTACTCTCAACTCCTGAGTTTGCAAAGTTGCATCTTTCCAGATCAACTCTTTGCCTTGTTTCGTTCCATTATGATTTGCATGGACGCAGAGAATTTTGCAGACTTTTCGAATTCAACGATGAGATTGATCATCATGATATATACTACAATCCAGTAATCAAATTTGAGCCCTCAGTATTACATGACGTTTCGGGTCCTCCAACGCTAGTAGGTTCCGTTAATGGCTTGGTTTGCTTCCGCAGTTTTGGTCTTATTAAAGATCAGCTATATGTATGTAACCCCATTACACGGGAGTATGTTATCCTTCCGTTACTCGAACGGTCTGCTGTATATTCTCCTCCTGTTGCATCCGGGTTTGGAATAAGCACCATTAGTCGTCAATACAAAGTTGTTAACTTTCTTTACAAGCATGGATTTTATCCCACCATATTTGCTCGCTCAAAAATTACGAAGTCTGAGTGTTTTGTTTACACCATTGGAACAGGTTCATGGAGAAACATTGGGGGTGTCCCATTTGCATGTGAATATGTTTATAGTGAAATTGGTACATTTTTCAATGGAAGTCTTCATTGGATGATAAAAGATTTAGAGGGCCCAAAGTTGATTTCTTGCTTTAATCTCGAGGAGGAGTCATTTCAGTCATTCCCCACTCCTCTCCATGGTGAAGAAAACAAAAAAACTTCCTATGATCTTGGAGTTATCTCGGGTTGTCTATGTTTAAGTGACAATAGTTCAGACTTTGATATTGTCATCTGGGTGATGAAAGACTATGGAGTTGAGAAATCATGGGCCAAAAAATTTGTCATCACGAAATCGCCAGATTTTGCGTGGCCCCAACTGAAGCATGTTCGTGCTTTAAACATTTTTAAAGATGGTGATATATTGTTAGAAGGAAAGTACTTGTTTTCCTACAGTACTCAGGGAAAATCTGTTCGAAAGGTTGACATTATAGATCCTACTTATTACTTTATTTGGTCAATGCTTCACATCTCGAGCTTTCTTTCCCTTAAAGATTTTGTACTCGAAAATGTAAGAAAGTTCTAAGACCTCCGTTATGAAAACTAGTTGTATGAATTTAGCAAGTCTCTCCTCTAAATTTCCAATGTTAACTCAAGCTGCTAATTGTTGGCTTAATGGAAATATTTTGTCGTATTTTCAGGATTCTGTTTAATTATTTCTTGAAGGCTCAATTATTTTCTTTTACACAATTTAATAATGAAAATCATAATCTCAAGAAGAAACTGTTTCTCATAAACTTAAACTTCTCATTTTCCTGCTATCTTCAGAATGTCTCTTGCAATACTTTCTGCGAGAACGAAGTCAAGGATCAACTTAACATTAAATGTAGTTCTTCTGGGGCATGCTCAAGTATTCCAAAGTTCTGAGTGTCGTGCCTGAGTATAACTAGGAACAGGTTCATGGAGAGGCATTTGGGGCTTTACATTTGCGAATAAGAGCTGTTCTGTTGGTCTAGTTTTCAGCGAAAATCTTCATTGGGTTAGACAAGATCTACAAAGTTGTTTTTGATGCTTCAATGTGGAAAAAAAGTGATTTCAGCCAATTTTTCCCTACTTTCTGGAGAGAATGACATAAAAGAACTCTTGACATTTCGATCATTTGATACACATTTTTAGGCTACAACTGGATCGTTTTATGGATTAGTTCCAGCTTGTTGGTCCCATTTCCACCACGATAAATGAATCTTCATATTTTTTCTTGGTAATCATGCCCATGACTGGTAAACTATTTCCCCCCTGTTTGGGATCCATAAATTATTATTTTTTTTTTGGAGAAAATGTATTTTGGAATACTAATTTTTTTTTTTTTTTTTGTTAAGAATCTGTGATTAAAAAAGAAGAAAAAAGTTTTAAGTTTACGTGTAATATTATTTTATTGAAAAATGTATAGTTAAAAAATGTGAGAAAAAATTTATTAAAATTATATTGAGGCTCAAACGGGGTAATAATTTCACTCAGAGACTATTGTGCACATTTGATTCAACTGGTATTCATTGATCTGTAGTGTGAAAATTTAAAGTTGTGTAAATATTGGATTTCTTGATTAAATAAATCAAAATCACAAATTTTTTTTTTCAATCACATTTCCCCTTATAATAGTACTAATTGTTGAACTTAATATACTTCTGCTCGTCAAATAATTTCGAATCTATTTAGTGATTCTGATCCTACAAAAAAAAAAAACTCATTTCAAATAGCATCGGGGTTGCATACTGAAGGCCCTTCAACTCTTAAATTATTTGGGTCTTTAGATTAGAAGCCTATAGATCATTAAATTATTTGGGTCTTTAGATTAGAAGCCTATAGTAATATTAGCATCGATCTTCTCGACTTTTGGTGCTTCAGTGCCGCCTCCTTCTTCCTTCAGGACATCCTAGGCAACTTCAAGTTAAAATCTTAAGCGTAGCACTGACAACAAACTCGTTGCAACATAGAACAATCGTGGACCAATGAATATGTCATCACCCAAATGCCATATTTTGCACGATTGGAAAATGAGACATTTCAGGATTTGAATTTTTATCAGGATGATGATATATTGCTGTCATGGGAGGACTACCACTTGTTTTTCTAAAATTATCATGGCAACACTGCAAATGGTTGATACAATTCCTTGTTCCTCTATTCAGTCAATGCTTCATGTCTCAAGCTTTATTTCACTTCAAAATTTTGCACTAGGTAAAGTAAGGACGTTCTAAAGCCGAGTCATCAAAATTAGTTGTAAATAAATGTTAGCTAATTAACAACGATATGGAAACGTTACCGTGCTCTCCATGATGTTTGTCCTATGTTTCCATATATAATTTCCTTAACAGTTTGACTGCATAGTTAACCTAAAATATTTTGTTTCTAGTTGATTGTAACCCTACGTATCAGCTCGATCAACTTAATATTGAAACTCATATATGTACTTGTTTAAAATATTTGAGGCTGATCTAAAGATGCTGGTCTTGCAACCTGTTGAGCAATGAAATGAAGAGCGCAACTTATAATTTTAAGAGTTGATGTTCATAGTACCCCAATGCAAGTGAAAAGGCGGTATCTCACAATTTCATCGCAAAAATAAATAGTTATAAGCGAAGGAAAAATGTTGAATTTATAAGGTTAATAATTGAAACAGAATGAAGCCTGAAATATTCCAAGTTGATTGAGACGAGGACAAGCTAACAATAATCATGGACAGAAGAATTTATCATCAGTAAAATTCCAGATTCTGCATGGTCGAGATATTTTACATTTTGCGCTTTAAAATTTTTTAAAGATGGTGATATATTGTTCTTAGAGGGATACACCCACTTGATGTTACTTTCTCTTTTAATTATTTCTTTCATAGTATAATCTATCATTACACATCTTGTGAAAGATTATGCAAAATGCTACAAGTGCGAAATTAATTTTTGTGTGACTGAATGAATTTCGAAAGGCAAGGGAAATACCTGATGTTTCAAGTCTAGTTTAAATACTGTAATTACTTGAGGGAGACTAAATAAATTATCAAACTTTATTCTTTCCTTTTTCGATCAGATTGATCATTCTAATTTTTCCAAACATTGGCTCTGCCATTAAGCATTGAGGAAAGAAACTTGGGAGGTGTCTTCTGAAGTATCCCTTTCCCTCAAAACTCAAATTCCTCCACTATAAACTTGAGATTATATGCTAGAAAAATTTCTTTTTCTGAACGCCCTAGGAAAGATTACTGTTAAAATATCATACGAAGTTCAAACGTACTACAATCTTATACTGTACAAGACAAATTGTATTAAGTGCAGGAATAATCTTCGATCAAATACATATGTTTGATTTTGGAACCATTGTAATTTCTGGGATTTATTTTGTCTGTTTTTCGTTGATAATTTTTTGTATCTTTATTAGTTTCATTCAGAGACAGTCTGCACATTTGAATAGAACTGATGTTCATTAATCTGTAGTGTGATAATTGGTTGTTTTGTGTTAACTACAAGTTGAATTCTTGATTGAATAAAATAATGTCGTGCTCGTTAGAATGATCAACGAGTTCTAGATGATATTCATCGAGTATAAGTGTGTTGTTCTTGTAGTCCTTGCACCAACATCTAATTCATGATACCTTTCGTTCGAGTTCATTTCGTAATTCGTCAAAGTTCTATTAACTTCTCTTGATTCCAATTTAGCCATATCTTTCATTCTACTCAATATTGGTCTGCGCCATGTACTACTACCAGTGATAAGGGGATCGCAAGCATCAGATGGTGAAAGAGTCGAGCTTCATTAAGACCTTTATTTTTCTTAACTGCTAATTTTGTAGTTATTGATAACATGTTGAATTCAGTAGGACCCGGCCCGACCTGTCAATTATATTCAGTTTAGTTTCTACCAATACTTGAGAAAGATATTGTGCAAAATGCTCAAACTGCGAAGTTTAGCAATTTCAGAATTCCATGGTAGAAATCATTTCGTCAAAAAGGGAAGAACAACTAGTTTACCTGAGTTAGAGCATCTTCAAGAGTCGATCTTTAAAATTATGTTTCAAAAGACTATTCAAATTAATACATTCTCTATAATTAAATGCATTCAAAATATTTCAATCGAAAAAATAATATGATAATGACACGACTCGTCCCGAATCACCCCAATGGACCTGAAACGTGACGTGCGCCAATTGTAGATACTGACTAGATGCCAGATCCACCACCAAGGCTGACTATGAGTTACTACAAAATGTCAATAATTACATGTTTATGAAAAATATAGTGCGATGGGCACAAAATATTGTGCTATACCAAAATGCATCATATCGTGTGGCTATAAT
The DNA here is from genome assembly GCA_903798345.1 of Fraxinus anomala. Classification (NCBI taxonomy): domain Eukaryota; kingdom Viridiplantae; phylum Streptophyta; class Magnoliopsida; order Lamiales; family Oleaceae; genus Fraxinus; species Fraxinus anomala. The sequence continues at coordinate 22,482 of CAIGRN010128169.1, forward strand.
TATGAAATTATTAGGCTTCTCAAGCTATCAAGAATCAGTACTACATTATCTGCTCACCACAAAATTTGATAACACTAATGACCATTTCACTTCCCAAAATAATTAAAATTCCTCACTCATTGTCACCAATTACACAAACAATATCANCGTGTGGCTATAACTCTGAAATTATTAGGCTTCTCAAGCTATCAAGAATCAGTACTACCTTATCTGCTCACCACAAAATTTGATAACACTAATGACCATTTCACTTCCCAAAATAATTAAAATTCCTCACTCATTGTCACCAATTACACAAACAATATCATTCCCTCACTCATCTAGTACATGCAAGCATGTCAATATTTTACTATGACAAGTTTTGGTTAATCCATACATGACAAGAACTCATTATGTATGTTTTACTATGTACATCCGCACAAGTTTTGGTTAATCCATACATGTCCCGTATTTTTGCCAACATTAGCTCTGTTATTTGGGTTACTTGTGCTAATCTCACTTGAAAGAACAAATTAATTGTCTGAATCTCCCCCACCAACCTTGGGCACGTTAAGAGTCTTGTACGGGTCAATTGTGAGTCTTTCTGCTTGCTATAGAGCCAATTTTGTCCAAGGATTCTTATTTTATTTCCAAAATAAGTAAACGTTAAAAGACAGTGTTGTGCTTGATGACTCGCTTAGAATGACATGTACTAGACCCTCAACATGCCAATGTGAATATAAATGATGCATAGATACAAGTGCATGTTTTACTGTGACAAGAACTCATCTAGTACATGCAAGCATGTCAATATTTTAATAGTATAAACTAATCGAGGTGCATCAAATATGATATAAAGATTTAAATTCTTCAATTTCCCATTTTTATTCTTGTTGATTTCTTGGAAATTCTTGAAGTGTAAGAGGAGAGGAACGATCTCAGCTTAAAGAACACTTTTTAGGCTTATACATGAAGCAAAGATGTCATGTTTCATTTGTATATAATTTTGCTTCAAATCCAACTATCCTTGAACTATTATTACAATCATTATTGTTTACAATATTTGCCAGCCAAAAAGCTAAGTAGACACCTAGTTGGTCAAAAACTCTCACCTAATTCCACATTAATCCCAAGATTTTCCCCTAAAGGGCATCGTTCGCTTTGTAATGTTCATCAACTAATAATACTATCAATTTGTCTCGAAGATTCACTGTTGCATGTTACTCAGTGAACTCTACTCCGAAAGATTTTGCAACGTGTTTATAGTTAGAGAACAAGTTATCTTCAAATGATCATAGTTGGAGGCATTGTGTTAGGATGATTGTAGTTGAATTCATTGTCCTCGAAGGAATATAGTTAGAGGTGGTATAAATTATCGAACCGGAATTGTCGCGTGAGTTACTAAGCCCTTGTTTGGTATTGATTAAAATCAAATTTTAATTTACGTCAGTCAAACGATCAATTTAATTATATATTTTATTGGTCTCACAACTTTTTAACCACATATTTTATCAACTTTTATTAAATTTATTTAAAATCTAATTTTAATCTCTACCAAACAAGGGATAATACCTTTTTTTTTTGGAAAAATACTTTTTATTTTGAGAATAAAAATAAGATTTAAAATAATGTTACTTGTACATGAGTCTAATCTAGCCCATGTTTGGTACACATTCTTCTAAAATACAGTTTTTTCAAAACTCATTTTTAATAAAATAATATTTTTCATCAAATCAATAACTTTTTCTTACTTTTTAATCACGTATTTTTTATCATATCACTATTTAAAATACATTCTTTTCTCGATAATATCCGTGACTCCCACTCCTATTATGTTGATGTAAAACGATCGTACAATTTATATTTAGGGACACCCTAATCATTTTTAGTAAACACGAGCCAGAACCTAAATAGCAAACAGACGTGAAAGAAAAAACAGAGAGAAATTCGCGATATCGAGAGCCACGGGTAACGTCGCCTCGAATCGTTTGCGCGGCCGCAGATCGGCAATGGCTGCCACCGGAAAACCTATTTCCACCGCCATTTCATCGTCTCCGGTGGACACTCTCGATTTCTCTGCAGATTCGAAGCCTCCGAGACTTGCCCTCACAGCCGATCAGCTCCGCAATTGCTCTGAAGCTCTCAAGTTCTTTAAAGCGAAAAGGTTCGAGTCTCCTCAAACCATCCGCCAGGAGTTCCTAACCTTGGAGGTATATGTCCATACACGCACATATCTGTCATTGAAAATTTTTATTGAGTTAGTAAGTTTGTTGAGTTCAAAGCAAAGTATATATATAGAGAATAATCATCTATAAGAACTGAAGTTTCATTTTTGGAACTTTAATGGGTATTTTTAAGTGAATTATGCTAGTTGTACATTGCTTGATGAAGTTTGATTGCAAGAATGAAATTTGGATGGAAAGAAAATGAATTATATGAAATTGAATTGTGTAGGACTTGTTTTTATTGAGAATTGTCAATTAATTGTGTTTGATTTATATAATTTTTCACCTGAAAAATATTGAAATTTTGGATTTCGTTTGGCTTTATTTTTCATGGAAATTTGATATAATTTGTTACAATTTGGGATATAATTTGTTTTCATT
>CAIGRN010128224.1:0-22310 GCA_903798345.1 Fraxinus anomala
ATGGATCTTGAAAAGTAAGGTTTTGGGTAATTTTCACTTTCAATAATCAAGTCCTTGTTTTAGCCATATTATTTTTTCATTCTCATTTTTCTACTCATTTTTAACCACACATTATTCAATAAAATAATATTTTTCATCACATCAATAACTTTTCTTTCTTTTTTAACCACATATTCTCCATCAATCTACTATTCCAAAATACGTTCTTCCAAAATAATGTGACTCAAACACACCCCAAATAATAAAATTATACTTTTAAAAATCGGGTGTACACAATCCCACCACAACCCACCGTAGCTCTAATTCATTTTTCATCCCCAAAATAAGGTCACATAAACAGTTGTTTCTTTTCACTTCTTAGGCACCATCACCTTCCTCTTTGAAACCCAAATCATTTTGCAGTTGGACAGATTCAAAACTAAAAAGGAGGAACTCGACCCACACTGAACTAAAATCTATTATCTCTAAATTTCATCACCTACCAGACACCCATTGATGTCCACCCTCGTTCCCTTCTTCCGTTGAAATAGAAGGTGCTTATACTTCTCTCGAGCATGTGCTATTAAAACATATGAGTGGGCTTGTTATTGCAGTTTGTGAGGTCATTTTGTTTCTTTCCTTTGGCTTTTCAGATTGAATGTGGTTGTCGGTGGTGGTGGTGGTGTGTGTGGTTGTGTGATATTGGTGCGATCTAGGTAGTAGTGATATTATTGTCAGTGTGATTTGGGTGGTGATAGTCTGTGCAATATTAATGGTTGTTGGTGCAGTAGTAATGGTTATTAGTGTGATGGTGATGATGGTTGTTGGTATGGTGGTGATTGTTGTTGTTGCGATTTATGTTTGTGTAATGTGATCGGGTGTTGGCGATGGTTATTGGTGTGATTTGTGTGTCTGCGCAGTGCGGTCTGGGTGGTAGTGATGGTTGTTGGTGCAGGTGATGGCCACGATATAATAGGCTGGATGGGACGAAGAGCATTTGTGACAAATTGCTTGAGTAAATATAATAGGTAATTTGTGATCAACAAATAATATGTGACTTAAAAAATATGTGATTTGTAACTAATTTGTAATTGTGATCTACAATTTGTGTTTTTGTGATGGATAAATAAGTTGCGATCGATTAACTTGATAATTTGTGATCGATAGATAATTTTTGATTTGTAACTAAATTTGCAGTTGTGACCCACGTTTGTATCTTTGTAATCCTGACGTTCTGTGATTTGTGATTAATACGTAATAGTGATCATAAAATTGTATATTATTATGACATTAACCTATTTAATCCATGTTTATCTACCATTAATTTAAAAAATTGTTTGCTACAGTAAGATTCTTCACCACACATTCACCTAATAAAATATTCTATATACAAACTAATAAAGTTGCTTTAAATTTTAACCACACATTCTCCAAAAAATACTATTCATTACTCGATTTTTCTCCCAATAATGGAAGACAAACACACCCTTAATTATCTATTTAATTAACATTGCCTAACTTTTGAAAGAAATCCACAAGTTTTTTTTTTAATTTGAAAGTGTATTTTGAAACTATGGTAATTACTAATTATGTATTTTTTTTTCCAATTAAATTAGGATTACAAAATGTTCCATCTTGCATCATCATGCCCCGAATGAGAAGGAAATTCTTCAATTAGTCGAGGAATTGTGATCAGGTTATCCCACTCTGCTGTTGTTCATAGTCAAAACAGTTTGCTATTAGCCTTTTTATGCTTTTCCTTTCTTCATTTTTTATTTAAAAATTTTGTTTTTCCTGTACATTTAATAAAGAAAATTCATAAATTTTTATTTTCAACCTGCATGAAACGTAACAAACAAATACATCCTCAACATTTTTTTCAGCATAATTTATCCCAACATTTCAATTATGAAGCAAAACTAGTAATTTCCTCGATTTTGGCCATTATTTGCCCTCATCTTTAAATAAACAAAATCAATAAAACCAAAGAAAAGGGAAAAATTGCAAAGAAAATTGAAAAGGGAGTCTCATGGATTTTCAAAAAGTACAAATAAATATCATTTATAAATTAAATATATAATTTAGAAAAAGTAAGTACTTCATATTTTCTAAATCAAGCTTACCCATCACAATATATCCCATGGTCAAACATCACATCCACAAGTACAATCATGTCATAATCATCATCACTATCATAGAAAAATTAATTCAGTGTATATATATATATATATAATCAAATACCATATTCACAAGTGCAATTATGTTAGAATCGTCGTCACCTCCATAGAAAAATTAATTCCTTAAACCCATTCCACCACTCATCGTAGCAGCAGCACTACCACAGATTGTATGCACTTCACCAGGCCTCCACTATTCATTTACAAGAACCAAATAGCAGCCCAAATCACAAAGCTCTAGTTTTTAGCATCCTAATTTTTAATGCAATTTGGTCTTACAAACTAATATTGGAGAGCTGTGATGGTTCTACTGCGATGAGTGGTGAGGTGGGTTTGGGGAAAATATGTCTTTTATTTTTTACAAATAATTTTTTAAAAGTGATAATGGTGTCGTCGCCTCCGAAAGTATGATTGTATTTGTGAAGGTATCATTTAGTTGCGGGGTCAAGGTGGGAATCAGGGTGGTGTTTAGAGCTTGGTTGGAAAAAGATGATGTATTTATTTTTCCTAAATTATTTTTTTGTGCGCAAATATGTATTTCATTATTCTAAGTGAAAATTATTTGTACTTTTTCGAAAGAAATCTACTTGTAATTTTTCCTTATTATTTGTTGTTTTATTGCTATCATTTTTTTTTTATTTAAAGAGGAGTTCAAATTCGTTATTTAATAGTCAAAATGGAGGGAAGACAAATATTGTAACATAATTGAAAGATTGAAGATGAATATATATGGTAAAGATTGGGAGGAAAAGTTCAAATTTCCTTGTTATTAAAATTGAGTCATTCATTTCACTTTCTCTAGACTCCCATTATCTTTCATTCTCTACATTTTATTACTATCTGTATTCGATTGATTTCCATTTTAAATATTTATTATCATGACTTTTATAACATTTTTCATCTGTGCTATGTGAAGTTCATTGTCCAAACTCACACTCGTTATTCCTTTCTCATAAAATGGATTGTTCAAAGTGGTATCTAAAATAAAAAAAATTACGACATTCACAATGTTACTCATTTACAAAAATTACCCTCGTACTAAATTGAAATTATGACATGCACCCAAGAAGTGGATTGGGACACGAAAAAATAAAAATAAAAATGAAGCCACTGTTTAGTGGAGGATAAAATCAGATTTTTTGTTGGTAAAAGTTGATGAAATGTGTGGTTGAAAAGTTGTGAACTAGAATGTACAGTTAAAATTAGTTGTTAATTTTGACTTAGCCCCTGTTTGGTACACATTAAATTTTCCATTCACATTCTTTTACTTATTTTCAACCACGCATTCTTCAATAAAAATAACATTTTACATCACATCAATAATTTTTCCTTTTTTTTTAACCACACGTTCTTCATCAATCTACTATTTCAGAATATATTCTTCCAAAATAATGTGGCTCAAGCTCACCCTTAAATTAAATCTTGATTTGAATGCTACCAAGCGGGTGCTAAGAAAACAAATCAGTAATGAAATTTGAAAGCCGGCAATAAATTGAGCGTGGAAAACAAAGAACGTACAAAATAGTAGGTTGGTTGCTGTGTTTATTTGCATCTCTCTTGGACTTCATTGAAAAGTGAAAACCAAAGTCCTTTCCCAATTATGCCAAAATAGTAGGTTGGGTGAGATAGTATTAAGCAATGGTCTTAGGATCAAGTATCTTGTTATTATTGATAATATTTGATGTGTAATAAATAAAAAGGTCAATTTAACTTATACTTGAAGGGTTGTGTGCAAGATAAAATCTTACTAATAAATTATTCTCTTTCTTAACATATCCAAAATTTAAATTAAATGTATACATTGAAAAAAAAACTATATGAACTGGATAGTCATTTATGTCCACTGAGAAAAAATTAACCATATACCTCATTTAAAAAAAAAATTAAATATACCCTATTTTTGAGTTAATCATAATTAACTCATGTAATCAAAACGTAAATAAAATAAACATACCACATTTCTTCCCATCGTTTATGCCAAAGAGGTAAAGGATTTTTTTTCACAATTCTTCCATATTTCATTCTAAAATTCAATTTGTTTGATAATCTCTCAACCACAACCAAAGTTAAGATGGTACGGGTGAAAACCTACCAAATCTGCGATTGATTCCCTCTTGAATAACACCATAATTGACTAAGACAACGTTAAAATAGTTCTCGAGGATTCTAGAACATGCATGGACATCGACAAAGCTACCCAAGGCTTGGAAAGAAGGGGGCTCGATAGAAACCGTCAAGATAGGAACACCTTACTAAATTGAAAAATAGAAGATATCCTTGATCAGGCAGACATAAAAGGAACAACTTCTTCACCTGATGTTGGAGGTCAAATAAAGAGGCATCTTAAAATGTTGGTTAGCAGGACGACCTCGATCGCAGCGTGTAAATATGACAAAATAGTCATACCTATCTAGTAATTTCATCCCCAACAACGACCTAAAGACCTTAAGAGATGGTTCCATGTTCTTCTTGAGCCAAACTAGAAAGTAACAATTTAAGGCACGGAGAGCATTTGGGGCCAATTGCCTGAGGGAAAGATTGGAAGTGTCGAACAAATTGACTAAGAAGAGTATAGAAACCGTGTATATTTGGATTGATTATTTGTACTATATTTAGTTTATTTATTTCCTTATTCAATTGGATAAATTAGGAATTTTTTATTTTCTTATATTAGGAGATATTTTCATTTCACGCTCCTCTATCTTGTACTATTAATATGACTGTATTTTTTCCATTATAAAATAAGAAATTTCTTTCCGTATGGTATCAGAGATGCCAGGTTATTCTAAACCCCGCAGACAATGACGGAAAATTCCGTCTACAGTAAAAACTCTACAACATCATAGTCATCTCACGGTGAGACAAAAGATCAACTCCACAATCAGTTCTCATGGAATAGATAATACCTCTTTCCAACTTACAGTGGCGAAGTTGAATGGGAGGAATTTCAGAGAATGGTCTCAATAAGTGAAATTAGTAATTGAAGGCAAGGGAAAAACTGGTTATCTGACCGGAGACAGGAAAAGGCCTGCAGACGCCACTCAATTACATATATGGAAATTAGAAAATTCTATGGTTATGGCTTGGCTAGGAAATTCTATACAGCCATCTATTGGAAAAACCTATCTTTTTCTCCCAACAGCAAAGGATATTTGGGATTCTGTCAGAGAAGTACACTCAGACCATGAAAATCAATCCCAAATTTTTGAAATTAAAACCCGATTGTGGTAAATTAAACAGGGAGAAAGGGAGGTTACTGATTATTACCTGGAGACCCCTTTGGCAAGAACTCGATCTCAGTTCTGAAGAAGAGTGAGAATGTCCAGGCAACAGCGTGAAGTATAAGAAAAAACTCGAAAATGAACGAGTTTATGAATTTCTCACCGGTCTCAATCGACATCTGGACAACGTTAGAGGCAGAATACTGAGCCGGTGACCACTACATTCGACCAGGGAAGTATTTGCTGAGGTGAGAAGAGAAGAAAATCATCGGAGAGTGATGTTGACGGAGGAGCTGAACGGCGACAGTGAAGTCGCGCTTCTGTCGAAGGGAACCAGAGGAAATTTTGAGCTACAATCTGCTTCTATTCCACGCTTCAGCCCAAATAGCAGTGGTAATGGTCTCTTTAAAAATGGGCATCTTCAAACCGAATCCGGGTCAAGTCATTTTGGGCCTACAAGAGCTACTAAACTTGGGACTGCTAGATTTGAACCTGAAATTGTAGCACTTGCTTCAAAATTTGGACATGGGCTAGGTCAAAGACAACAAAAGGGATGTCCATGGTGTGATTACTGTCGTAAGCCCGAAGCATAAAGAGGACACATGTTGGGATAAACATGGAAAGCCCACCGATTGGAGCCGAGACAAAACACTAAAAATCGCAGTTACCAAGCCTTAATCGACCAAATAGAAAAATCTAAGGAAATCAAAAGTAGAGCATTCATTCATGAGCAGTTAGAGCAACTATATCAAATTGTCTCGAGTCTCCAAACATCAAGTCGCTCATCCACACACAGTCTTTCAAGCTCATTAGCCCACAAAGGTAGTTTTCTAAAAGCCCTAAATATTTCCTCGAGATATAAAACTCCTTGGATCATTGAATCAGGGGCATCTGATCACATGATGGATGCTTACCATCTATTCACCTCATACTCACCCTGTACGGGCAATATAAAGGTTGAGATCGTCGACGGATAACTCTCATTTGTGGCAGGAAAATGGAGTATTCGTATGTCTGAATCTATAACTCTAAAATCTGTTCTTCATGTCCCAAACTTGTCGTATAATTTATCGTCTGTCAGCCAATTAACTTGAGACTCAAATTGCTCAGCTAATTTTTCTCAATCTCGTTGTGTTTTTCAAGACCTATCATCGGGGAAGACGATTAGCAATGCTAAAGAGTGTGAAGGACTCTACTACTTTGAAGAAACTGAAGTGAGTAAACAAAGTCAAACTGAAACTTGTAATTCTATGTTGGTTTCTAGGGATAATGATGTTCTATTATGGCATTATAGACTAGGTCACCCGAACTTGCAATATCTAAAACATGTCTTTCCATCTATCTTCTTGAATAAAACATTTGTTGATCTTTAATATGAAATTTGTGAATTTGCGAAACATCACCATACTATTTTTTGAAATCCGCATATAAGCCATCAAAACCATTCACCATAATTCACAGCAATCTATGAGGGGCTTTATAGATTCCTAATCGCACTCACACAAAATGGTTCGTCACATTTATAGATGATCACAATCGGGTATGTTGGGTTTATCTACTTAAAGAAAAAACTGATGTACGTTCCATATTCATCAACTTTCACAAAATGATTCAAACACAAATTCTGATCCTACGCACTGATAATGGAACTGAATACTTCAATACCACTCTACAAGATCATCTACAAAAACATGAAATCGTTCATCAAAACTCGTGCGCCGACACTTCCCAACAAAATGGGATTGCCGAACGAAAAAACTGACACATACTTGAAGTTGCTCGTACCCTAATGTTCACCTCAAATATGCCAAAGATGTTTTGGGGAGATGCTATCTTAACATCAACACATTAATCAACCGAATGCCTAGTCGCATACTTTCCTTCGAATCACCTATACAAATACTTCAGAACTCATTTGCTTTTTCTCGTCTAATTCCAGACATATCACTCAAGGTGTTCGGTTGTACTGCCTTTGCTCACATTCATTCTCATAATTGAGGAAAACTTGATCCACGTGCCATTAAATATATTTTCATCGGATACTCCCCTACTCAAAAAGGCTACAAATGCTATGATTCATCAACAAAAAATATATATGTTAGTATGGATGTCATATTCTTTGAAAAGACACCATACTTCAACAAAACCTCTCTTCAGGGGGAGACCTCTAATGAAGATAGGTTCTTAAATCTTGAAATCTCATCCCCAAATAACATCGATATCTCACCCACAGAACCTAAAATGCCATATATAGAGGAGAATATGAACTCAGGGGGAGATTGGAATACAAAATGACAGGGAGATGTTAGTTTACTCACAGAGGCCAAAATCAAAATACAGGGAAAGCCCTACACTTGAAGTACCAAGAGAATCAGAACTGATGATAGCTCCAGACCTAGCTCCAAATTCTCATGAGTCTACGGATATCGATCTACCTATTACACTTAGAAAACAAACTTGGTCGTGCACTGTCCACCTTATCTCGAAATTCATATCTTATTATGCTCTATCTACAGGGTTTCACACTTTTACATCTAATCTTGACAGTACTAAAATTCCAAGGAGTGTCTAGGAAGCTTTGAAAATTCCTAAATGGAGAGAAGTAATGATGGAGGAAATGCGGGCATTGGAAAAAATGAAACTTGGGATGTGGTGGATCTACCAAGAGGAAAGAAACATGTAGGATGTAAATGGGTCTTCAATGTAAAGTATAAAGCTGATGGAACAATCGAACGGTATAAAGCTCGACTGGTTGCTAAATGATACACTCAAACCTATGGTATTGACTACACAGAGACATTTGCACCGGTAGCCAAACTAAATACCATCAGAGTTTTTTTTATCTTTAGCAGCTAATTTGGACTGGCCTCTACAGCAACTAAATATTAAAAATACATTTCTCAATAGTGAACTAGAAGAAGTCTTCATGACTCTACCACCAGAATTTGAAACAAAGGATGAGGATAATCGGGTTTGTAACTCAAGAAATCATTGTATGGTTTCAAACAGTCACCCAGGGCATGGTTCGATAGATTTGCAAAGGTGTTGAAAGACCAAGGTTANAGCAACTAAATATTAAAAATACATTTCTCAATAGTGAACTAGAAGAAGTCTTCATGACTCTACCACCAGAATTTGAAACAAAGGATGAGGATAATCGGGTTTGTAACTCAAGAAATCATTGTATGGTTTCAAACAGTCACCCAGGGCATGGTTCGATAGATTTGCAAAGGTGTTGAAAGACCAAGGTTAACAACAGGGACAATCGGATCACACCATGTTCTTCCAACAGTCAGAAAATTGAACAAAGACCATTTTAATCGTATATGTGGATGATATAATCCTAACAGGAGACAATTTAAGCGAGATAGGAAGACTCAAGAAAAGTCTAGCGACGGAATTTGAAGTAAAAGATCTTAGACAAATGCGGTACTTCTTAAGAATGGAAGTGGCAAGATCAAAAAGAGGTATCAGTGTCTCACGACGAAAATATATTCATGATCTCCTAATAGAAACTGGGATGTTGGGATGTAAACCAAGTGACACGCCTATTAATACAGGAATGAAAATAGAAGACGATGGAAATCCCATTCAGAATGAGAGATATCAAAGACTTGTTGGAAAATTGATCTATCTATCTCACACTAGACCGACATTGCCTTCCCAGTAATTATGGTAAGCCAACATATGCACTCTCCAAAACAGATTCATATGGACAATTGGAAAAGGATTAATTTTCTAGAAAAGTGAAAATAAGAGCGTAGAAGTCTTCACAGATGCAGACTGGGCAGACTCAACAGAAGATAGAAGATCAACTACTAGTTATTATACCTTCGTATGGGAAATTTGGTAACTTGTGGAAGTAAGAAGCAAAATGTAGTGGTAAGAAGTAGCACTGAAGTTGAGTTTAGAGCAGTTGCACAAGGGATATGCGAAGGACTGTGATTAAAGAAGCTTTTAGAAGAATTATAGATTACAGTAAAACTTCCAATCAAGCTCTACTGTGATAACAAAGTTGCAATAAACATTTCTCTTAATCCTATTCAACACGATCGAGTCAAACATGTTGAAATGGACAAACACTTCATCAAAGAAAATGTTGAAATTGAGACATTTGCATGACCTACATTCCCACTAGAGAACAGATTGGTGACATATTCACCAAAGGACTACCCAGACAAAGTTTCGATGATTTCGTTCACAAGTTGGAATGGTCAACATTTACAATCCAACTTGAGGGAGAGTATAGAAACCGTGTATATTTGGATTGACTATTTGAACTATATTTAGTTTAGTTATTTCCTTATTTAACTAGATAAATTAGGAATTTTTTCTTTTCTTAAATTAGGAGATATTTTCCTTTCCTATTCCTCTATCTTGTACTATTAATATGGCTGTATTTTCTCCATTACAGAATAAGAAAATAAGAAAGTTATTTCTTCAAAGAGGTGAAGGGAAAATCTAAGACCTGCCTTTGGACTTTCTTTGTAAAGTGCCACCTCGTCTTATTGTCCTAAAGGGAGTCGTTCGTGAGGATCAAGGGTCATATACATGTGGTCTGTTAATAGAAAGAAGTCTTTAAAGTCCCAAACAATTTTACCTCGATGTAACTTGTAAGTACTAGAGAATCGGGAATAGTATGAAATATCGAGGCAACTGGGAGTCTACCCCCTCGCTGTCGCTTCAGAATATGTAATCCAACATCTCGAGTGTACTACTCCGATTCTAGTAGGTCCAATTATTATTGATTATGATGTTGCAAGATGCTCAAATTCTAGAAGGTCCAATTCCTTGGACCGATGAGAATACTGCTAAAAATTGATTAATACCATTTCTATTTTGAAAAATTAAATTGCAAGACACTTGTATTCTTTTAGTAGGCTAGTGATTATTTGCTTTGATAAAAAATGAGGGGAATTCAGAATTTAACAAAAACCTTGGGGCCTTACTACAGAAAGTGCTACATAGGGAGTGTTACTAGGGGATCTTATCTTTTGTTAGTTTGTTCATACTGTAACTCTTGTTGCATAGCCTTTTTTTCTCATTAGTCATGTTTAGCTTGTTTATCGTTAAACATGTTTTAATCATTTATCGTTTAGTAGATATAGTTGTTTTTGGTGTAGTGTCAACTATCGAGTAAGCAATCTCGATATTCCTCCGCCACAAGTGGTTCTATTAAAAAAAATTGTCATAGTTAACACGAAAAAAAAAAAAACTCACAATCCTAGAGTAATGAAATTTATTGATCTGAAAAATTATATTTCTGAGAAAAATAATTACACATGTATCTCCTCCAAATACCTAATTTAAGTATATCCTACTGGTGTGATAAAGTTGGTAAGATTTTGCGATTGGTTCGACTGGAATTAGTAGCATGGGAGGCCACAGTTAAAGGAGGTCCCACCATGTAAATTAGTTCGCAACCGAGTATGGGCGAATGCCCTTTAGCATATTGTCTGTTACAAGATGAATGACATAAATTAAGCATGAATTACACAGATCAAGCTGATGTATATCAAACAATGTGCACAACTCATTGTAATTACAATTTTCCATATACCGTTCACTTTACATATATTCTGTAATTATTCTGAAAATTAAAATAGATCAATACAAAAACATTTCTCCTTCTCTGTTTTTACATTTATTATCATGGTATCAAAGTGTCTCCTTCTTTGGGATCTCTAAATAGCTTCCAAACATTCCCCTTTTTCACCATGGCTTCACCACCTCCTCAGACCTCATCTCAACTCATCAGTGATCTCACTTCACCATACTTTCTAACTGTCATTGACAACCCTGGAGCAACCTTAGTTCCTGAATTACTCACAGGCGACAATTATTCCTCATGGCAACGATCCATGTGAATGGCTCTCAATGCAAAAAAAAAAACATGTTTTCGTTGATGGCACTCTAAAAAAACTGCAGATGCTTCCATTGCTACACTGTGGGAGAGATGTTGCGACATGGTCCTCTCTTGGTTACTCAGTTCCATTGACAAATCTTTACGGCAAAGCTTGATCTATTGTCAAAGTCCATTTGAATTATGGAAAGACTTAGAACACCGATTCTCTCAAAGTAATCACCCGTGGCTGTATCAGCTCAAGCGTGTTCTCGTTAATCTTCATCAAGATTCCATGACTGTTACAGCCTATCACAATACCATGAAGGGCCTTTGGGATGAATTACATATTTTACAGGAACCCAATTCTTGCACATGAAGTGCTAGAGAAAATACTTCAGCAAAGGAAAATGTAGAACATTTGTTCCAATTTCTCATGGGCCTCAACGACTCCTTCAACAATATTAGGAGTCAAACTCTAGCTATGGACCCGTTACCATCCATTACCAAAGCTTATGCTACCATTCACCAAGAGGAGACACAACGCCACCTTCATTTACCCCTCCTACCCACACCTAACAGTACTCGCCCTTCTCATCGACCCCATCACAAAGCAAGAAATGGTAAGAAATGCACCAAATGCAAGAAAGAAGGACATCTTGTTGGCGGCTACTATGAAATCATTGGATATCCAGCACATTGGAATACCTCCAAGCCTAAGAAAAAGACTGTTGCTGCCCTTACTCCATATCCATCAGCAAATGCAATATCCTGGGAGTCCTCTTCTTCCACTGTAAGTGTGATCCCTGGTCTCTCCACCGAGCAATATCGGCAACTGATGGGTCTCCTTCAGCCAAGCAATTTGGATGATTTTTCTGGTATATATAGTATTTCCTCTACCACATGTTCTCTGACTTGGATAATTGACACGAGTGCTTCATCTCACTTTACCCACAAGGGCCACTGCTCAAGTAACTCACATAGGAAACCTTCAATTATCACCCTCACTCTAGCTCCTTAATGTTTTATTTGTCCCTGGTTTTAAATACAATATCATTTCTGTTAGCCAATTCACTAAATCATTCTCCTGCCTTGCTTTCTTCATGTCATCCCTTTGTATTTTTCAGGACCAACACACGAGGAAGCTGATGGGAATGGGTGAGGAACGTGGAGGTCTCTATCATTTTCGAGCATCGGGTCCCATTGCTCTTCACACCGATTCTACTGCTCATCCGTTATGGCATTTTCGTTTAGGTCACCCTTCCATTCCTTGTACTCCAAAAGAACATTCTGATTTGAATAAAGATGCTCGTTGTGATATTTGTATTCGCGCTAAAAATACTTGTTTACCTTTTTCATTGGTTGAAAATAAAAGTGTTCACTCTTTTGATCATATTTATTGTGATATATGGGGTGGCTATGCCACATCTTATCATTCTGGTGCACATTATTTTGTTACTATTGTAGACGATTATTCTCGTGTCACTTGGATTTATCTCAAGAAATTTAAGTCACATTTTACTGTCTCGTCAATTTTTTCTTGATGATAAAAACTTAATTCAAATATGACATAAAAGGGATTCGCACAGATAATGGTCAAGAATTTTTAGCTCATCGCTTGCAATTTTTTTTCCTGATCATGGCGTAATCCATTAGCGTACTTATTTTGAGACGCCTCAAAAAAATGGTGTTGCTGAGCAAAAACATTTTCACCTTTTAAATGTTGCTCGTTGTTTACGTTTTCAAACTTCCTTGCCTATCTCCTTTTGGGGTGAATGTATCTTAACTGTTACATATTTGATTAATCGCACCCCATCAGTCTCTCTTAATCATAAATCTCCATATGAGCTTCTCTTTCATAAAGTACCCACTTATGAGCATCTTCGTATTTTTGGTTGTCTATGCTATGCACATACTTTGAATGTTAATAGTGATAAATTTTCACCACGTGCATCCGCATGTATTTTACTTGGCTATTTTCTTAGTCATTCCACTTATCGTCTCTATAACATAGCAACCAAGAAAATTTTTACTTCACATGATGTTCGCTTTGTTGAGAATATTTTTCCTTATGCTTATCCTACGGTATATAAACTCACAAGCACCGACCCTGTTGTCCCCCATCAACCCAAATCCTATCTTCCCTGAAATTCTTTATGAAGAACGCTCAAAATCAAACCACCGATAGTCCTACAAATATTCCCTCCGATAGCCATTCCACTTAACCCATTGACCCCAACCCTCCATCTGGCCCTTCTCGACCACACCGCCATATCAATCGTCCTTCCTAACTCCAAGACTATATCTGCTCAGACCTCTCGGAGTCTTCACATTCCAATCTCGCTCCACAGACTTTCTCAGGTACAGTTCATTCTTTACCTAATTTCTTCTCTTATCGTTTTTTCAGTCCTAACCACTTTGCTTTTCTCACATCTGTTTCCAAAAATGTTCACGATCCTCACCTTTATTCTCAAGTTGTCCTTCTTCCTCAGTGGCAAGCTGCTATGGCTGATGAAATCAAAGCCTTAGAAATAAATAACACTTGAACACTCGAACTTCTTCCTTCAAACAAAAAACCTATTGGTTGTAAGTAAGTTTACAAAACCAAACTCAGGGCTGATGGATCCATCGAACGTCATAAAACTTGGTTGGTTGCTCAAGGTTACACACAAGTAAAAGGTTTGGATTATCATTATACTTTTGCTCCCGTTGCTAAACTTGTTACACTTCGTTGTCTTCTTGCTATAGCTATAGCTGCAGCTAAAAGTTGGTTTGTACACCAATTAGATGTTCACAATGCAAAGATATACATGCATCCACCTCCTGGATATTGTCCTTAGGGAGAGAAGCGTTTCTGTCGCTTGAACAAATTTTTATATGGTCTCAAATAAGCTTATCGACAATGGTACTCCAAACTATCTCATGTTTTTACATCGGCTGGTTTTTGTCAATCTCATGCTGATAGTCTATTCACTAAGATTATGGGGACCGTCTTCACTGCCATATTAATCTATGTTGATGACATTCTTGTTACTGGTAATGACCTACATACCATCGTTGCCCTCAAGAACAACCTAGCTACTACATTCAAAATTAAAGATCTAGGGAATCTTAAATATTTTCTTGGTATGGAAATAGCATGATCACCTGTTGGGATTTTCTTTGACCAATGAAAATATATTTTGGATATCCTTTCTGATGCTGGTCAACTTGGTTCTCGTCCTGCTTACTTTCCCATGGAGCAATATTTTAAGCTCAATGGCACTGATGGTGATCTTCTTGTTGATCCAGCTTCCTACCGCCGCTTGGTTGGTCGGCTCATATACTTGACCATTTCACGATCGGATATTGCTTATACAATGAATCTTTTAAGCCAATTTATGCATGCTCCTCGTGAACCACATCAGCAAGCTACCATCCGTTTGCTTCGGTATTTGAAGACCACTCCTAGCTATGGCTTGTTTTTTTCTTCAGCCTGTAGTTTCCAATTATCTGCCTTTTGTGACTCTGATTGGGCCAGTTGTCCTATGACTCGACGTTCCACCACAGGTTTGTTGTCAAACTTGGAGATAGTCCTATTTCTTGGCGTACAAAGAAGCAACCTACTATCTTTCGCTCTTTTGCTGAAGCTGAATATTGCGCAATGACAACCACCTCTTGTGAGATTACATGGCTACGATCTCTTTTTCGTGATCTCACCATCTCTCATCCTCAACTTGCACTACTTCATTGTGACAATCAAGCTGCCATTCACATTGCACGCAATCCTGTTTTCCATGAACACACTAAGCACATAGAAATTGATTGACATCTAGTGCGTGACCACATTCGTGCTGGTCTTCTCACCCCTACATATTCACCCACCTCCCAACAAAAAGCTGACCTCTTCACAAAACCTTTGGGTCGTGAATTGTTCATCTTCTTTAGATCCAAGTTGGGCATCACAGATCTTCATGCTCCAACTTGAGGGAGAGTATTGTCTGTTACAAGATGAATGGCATAAATTGAGCATGAATTATACAAATCAAGCATGTATATCAAACACTGTGCACAACTCATTGTGATTACAATTTTCCATATGTAGCACCGTTCACTTTACATATATTCTGTAATTATTCTGAAAATCAAAATAGATCAATACATAAACATTTCTCCTTCTCTGTTTTTACATTTATTATCACAGCAGCTGGTTTTGGTGGCGATGAAATTTCGAGTTTTTCTTTCACAGTTTTTCCAGTCAATCAATCTAGCTCACTTATTTGTATTCTTATGAGTTCCCAGGTTTTGTAAATATCAAATTACCTAGCTTTTGTCATAATCTGGTGATAGAAATGGAATCACCACATTCACTTAGGCTCTTAGTCTTGTGCCTGTAATATGATTTCACTTGGCTTATTGCAATTGTATGCTCTCTTTTTTCTTCTTTTACTTGTTCAGCCCTTCACATCTAGTTAAGTGGGTATAACAATCGTTTCTTTACTTAGGTCTATAGAAGCAGTAGCAATTCGTTTATGTGAATTAGTAATTTCGACATTGGTTGATTACAACAAAAATATCCGAGTATTTTGTGATGCAGGTTATTGAACTTTTTTTCCTTTTGCTTTTGAATCAATCTTCTGAATTCCTATGTATTCTCTCACATCTATTTGACACGATAGTTTTTGGAGCACAACGGAAATTACCTTAATTGCCTTCATGATTATACTTTGGATAGTTCACAATGGTTATGAACAGGTTCTCTAGTTCCTATAATTTCACACTGAACTTTGGCCATTGATATTATGATATTGTGGAGAATTCTCCGTCTGTGAAATATATAACTAGGCCTGTACTGGATTTGGACAGCAATCTCTTGAGGATGTTAACTTTAACTTCCGAACTTCTGAAAAACAAAATCGTTTGGCAGGGAAATCGAGGATTTATGAAAATGATTTCAGTACAGTGGGTGCCTAGTCTTGGGCGCTCGTTACAAGCACACATCTCAGTATAGTGACATGTTTGAAACGTTAAATTAAACAAGTTTCTTAATTAAGTCTTCCAATTCAATATATCAAACATGTTCTTCACATTACCTAAGGATTGGGTCTATTCTCGCAGCAGGCTGAATAACAAAATTTGAGTGGGCACATTAAAAATGAGGGTTCTTCTTTGCAACTATACTTCCTGTGATGATCATCTACCAGCCCATTCATTATCCAGTAGACAAAGTTACACTGATAGACCTCCTATCCGTTTCACATATGCGAGAAGGAATAAAGGGTTTGCCAAGTCATCAGAAGTTAGTTAGATAATGGTAAAAATGTAAGTGTTGTGGTAGGAATTGTGAATAAAGATGGAGGGGATCGGGGGTTTGGGGATCATTGGGATTTTTACTGAAATTCTATTAGGAGTAGTGGGGGGAGACCAGGCCTCTCAAATAGCCTTGGAATTTGTTATCCATTTTGCCCAGATCATTCTTCTATATCAAATCACTAGTTCTTCCAACGTGCATGTGTTTTAATTCCAATTCCTCATTACAGTTGATTGTTCATTCTGCCTAAATTGAGGTCTAATCTGATATTTCATCAGCAGGTCAGGTTCATATCAATTTGGTATCAGAGCAGGCACCACGAATGATGACGTCGGCATTGCAGTGTTCATCTGAGACTAGTCAACAGCTAGTGCACATCCATGTCTTCCGGCTCGGGGAAAAGCTTAGGGTGTATGGGCACCTGCTCGATGTGGACGTCGAGTCGGAAGCGTGATGGTTTGTCATGGTTTCCATTGGGGTATATGAACACCTAAATCCCACATCAAAAGTTTAGGCTGAAGATGTGGGCTTTATAAGCTCTTGAGCACCCTTCCCTTAATAGCTAGCTTTTGAGGTCTAATATGATATTTCAACGGCAGGTCAGGTTCCTATCATACACCGAGACTGCAATCAAGCCAAGGCTTGTGCCCTTTTAGCAAAGCTGCGAGCCTACTTAAATGCCTTACCATGCCTAATCTACTAAAAGAGGGCTTACAACAAGCAAAGCAAGCTTTCCCCCTTCGTTTGTTGTGGATCGTGCCTCACTGCAGGCACTGACTGCTCAGTCATCTCCAAGGATAAGAGTAATTTGAGATGATATCACTACGCACAGCAGAAAACCAGTTACGTTCCTCACCAAGACGATAAATCACACTCACTGCATCTGAAATATTCGAGATTCTCACTGGAGAGAACACTGGACAGTTTCAGCAACGAGTGATTCACATTAGTTGCATTCTGTTCTTTGTAAGCAGTGGGATGTTTATGCTTTTAGGACATTCAATCATGGTCCCTTACCATTAAAATGATTTGTTGGGATGCTGAAGATGATCTTGAAGATTTGATTTTATTTGGAAGAAAACGCTTATCTAACCACTTCACATACAAAGCATGCAATACACTGCATTTCGTTTGGTACATAAACTACAGCCAAGTTCACGGAAATTTTGCCTGTTGTACAGGTGAACTTGTATATTCAAACTGCAGAAACGCTGCTTGTCCTCTGCAGGGCCTATAAGTCTTCAACTATATATCGACCCTACCCCTACCCCTACACTTAATCTTCCTCTCATTATTCGCCATCACTAGCTATACATACAAACAGGAATCGTTGCATTTTCATTTCTCAATCTTACGCAATAGTTCTTCAACCATTCTTTGAGAAAATCAAATCCTTGAATGGATGGTCCAATGAACTGTTATAACATGTTTTGATAACTAGGCTGTCCGCTACACCATTTCTCTACAAGTTTGAACTTCTTGTGCTGCTATGGGAATTGTCGAGAGGAAAACAGGTTTCTTCCCCACCAGTGCTCCACAAGAAATTGGCATATCTAGAAGCACAATAAGAATTCTCAGGTTCGGCAGCCAACGCTTGAAGAAATCTTTCTTCAGCTCCCCAGAAGTCCCTCCTTACTGTCCATAAAAAGTTGGCATACTGGCTCAGGGACTCTGCATCTGGTGGCAACACTTGAACTGTCCGCTTGTAGCACTCCTCGGCCCTGTTAAAATCCAGCATAAAGTTAAACGTAAATTGAGGGCAAACAAAAATCAGGTCCAAAGAAATTATGTACAGCAAAATCATCTACAATAAAAAGCAGCATATACCATACTAAATTGACAAATGTGTGTTTTAATATAACATATGCATCTCAACTCTATTGGAACAATAGTTGTTATGCTAAAACCACCTTAATACATTTTACGAGTAAAGAAAGACATGGAAGCCTAATGACATCAATCAAAATAGAGCATGCATGCAGAATTGACTAATTACCTTGCATAATCACGTGCAACAAGGTGCAAGAATTGAGCATAGTTGCTAAGTAAAAGTGGATTATTTGGCTCCCGAGACAAGTTCATCTGGTAAAAAAAATCAGTCCTAAGATAGTCCTCGTATTCATCAGATTCAAGCTCCACGAACACTGGGGAAACAAAATGCACCATGTCATGATCAAGAACCTCATCCTTCAAACTCGATTGCATCTTTGTAGCATCATCTACCATGGAATCCCACAAGTTCACCTCTTCCTCACTTCTCAAATCATGCTCAACGCTCCCTGGTGAATTGCCAATTTCCATGTTTCCACCAATGTTTCCTACATCTCTATCTTCCTTAACCAAAATTGTGTCCATTGATGATTCAATTTGTGGATAATGTCCAGTTTGTTTTTCTTCAATTAATAATCCACAGGATGCTGCAAAAGAAACATTATGGAATGCAGAGCAGACACTAAAATTTGCTAAAAGGACCATTACATAGATCATCAAAGATGGAGTTCTTGACAAGACTTGTCGAAACAGCCATACAAATGATGGATGCATTTCTTTCTGGACCTTACCCTTAATCATCTCTAAATCTTCAAGGCATAACTCTTCTCTAGTCCGTAATGCATAGCTCTGTAACTCGACTATGATGCTTACCATTGAAGCAAAGGCCTTTTTCACTGCCGACTCTCCAGAATCAATAAAGCCCTCATCCCGTCGCAATTTCTTCTTTATCATCCTCAAGGATACGGGAAGGTCAAAACTCTTTGCCTTGTGTTCAATAATTGCCCGTATAACAGCCTCCCGTTCTGGCCAAACCGGTGGATCTGGCCTTATACCGAGCATCATAGGCTCCAAGAAATAAAATTGAGATGGGGAAAACGACTTTTCATCCATTCCATATCTATTATCAAAAGAGTTTCTTTCCAGTATTGTGCAATGCTGCTTGTTTTCTTGATGTCCTTCATTCTCTCCACCAAACCGTACCCCGAATCCTTTACCTAATCGATCTTCGTGAAAAAATTCATCCAAATTAGACCAGCAAGATCGCGTAATGGTAATTGTATGATCTCTTGAGAGAGTCTTCTTGAAAATACGAGACTTGTTGGAAAATTGAATCCTTTCGCATTTTTTGGTGGAAGAAGATGGGATAAAGAGGGATAATAGGACTGAAGGAGGAGCAAAGGCTTGAAGGACTTGGTGTGGAAATTCTACAGCGTTTAGCCTCATGGTTTCTCAAACCCAGAGAAAGGCGAAACAGGCTAGTAATGAAAAAGAATTAGCAAAAGACCAATGGCTGAGCAAGAAGAAAGGTGGGCGGCTAAAAATATTAGTAGAAGAAATAGTCAGAATTTGATAACAGAAACCCCGTGGAAAATGGATTCTTAAAATCCCCGAAAAAGAAAAAAGAAAAACACTGGTTCTTGTTGAAGCTAACACAAAAACACAAACACTGCAAAATGGCTTCTTTTTTTATTTTCTCATTCTCTTTCATACAGTAAATATTCCAAGTTCTAACACAATAATCAAATTCTAGTTCAACCAAACAGAACTTTTTATCAGATAAATGTTAAATTTTAAACAAACCCAACCGTTGTTTGTCTATGTCTTGATCAAATTGATAATTATCCATATTCAAGCCCTTTAGCCCCAAAACAATATTAAACCGAAAACCAGGGAAATTACAAGAGATCCTTCAACGTACCAGAGAGTTTCCTCCTCAAGGCAGAGAGTGTAAAATTGCAGATTTTAGATTAGATTGTTCTGTTGATGATGTTTTCAAAAAAGAAAATAATATTTTATTTTTTAGAGAGAGGAGAGAGATAATAGAAGATAATTATGAGAACATGACGAGTGCATGCACTTTTAGGACCATTATCGTATCGTACGATGAGTTGCAGAAGAGACCAAAACACGTGTACGTCAAACAGACCCAAACCCATCGAGATCTTTTCTTTCTTCTAGAATTTAGATATCCAATTAAAATTTTACAAATAAATGTGTTTGAGCTAGAGGTGATAATCGAGTCGAACGGCTCATCGATTCGACTCGTCAAAAACAAGTCACGACCCACTTGAACTCGTCAAATAGAAGAGCCCGAGCAGAACAGGCTCGGCTCGCTACACGAGCGGCTCGTCGAGCACACGAGCCGGTTCATGGGCTCGTCCAAAATCGATTTTTTTTTTTCAAAAAAGGTTTATCTTCTTTTTTAGAAAAATGGGTGAGCCGACGAGCCACCCATGAGCGACTGCTCGGCTCGTTGACAAACTATTCACGAGCGTGCGAGCACGAGCCCAGCCCGTGCGAGTAAGGGCCAAGCATTTTCTACCACTAGTTTGAGCCATATTATTTTGAAAGAATGTATTTTTAAATAGTAGATTGATGAAAATGTATGATTGAAAAAGAAGGAGAAGTAATTGATGTGATGAAAAATATTATTTTATTAAAGAATATATGATTAAAAATAAGTAGAAGAATAAGAATAAAAATTTTAACATGATTCAAACTGAGGCAAAATAAGGGGGCATTCACTTGTTCTTGCTTCGTAATTGTGTTTCTTTTGATTATGCCTTTGCATGTGCTCTATTTTAATGTATTATTGGGAAAAATATATTTTAAAATAGTGATTTATTTTAAGAATGTGTGACTAAAAATAAAGAAATTTTTTAAAAATTTATGCATAATATTATTTTGTTGGAGATTATATGACTAAAAATAAGAGAGATAAAAATACACTTTAGATAAAATGGAGGCCAAACATCAGTTAAATATATTTACATTTTAATAAAATTGCATAAAAGATTCGTATCTTTTACACATTATCACATTTATGTCTCAGTTTTTTTCGATTGTATTACATGTACATTATCACATACTGGTGTTTTTACAAATAGATGATGTGATAAGATTTGATTAATTCAAAATCTAATAAATCAAATAAAAAAAATTCCCCCACTTTTTTCATCACATTATTATTCTTAAATTCATATAAATTGTTCATAATTATGATTTTTCTCCAAAATTTTCTTTAAGCTAGAGTAAAACGACTCATTTGCCTTTTGAATAAGCAAAATAAATAATACTGTAAAAATACGATTAAATATTTAACTTCATTTTAAAGAATGTTAATAATATTTTTTGACGAAAATCATGATTAAGGACAATAATTTTTTATTGATGAAATGTTAAAATAAGAATACGATGAAAAAAGTTAAGGATATAATTATGATATGAATAAATGTTAATGCTCTATAATGTAATTAACATGTGATGTATTCTATAAAAAAATGTGGTGTGAAAATAATCAACAATTTTTGTTTTTCTCGTTTCAAAATATTTTAGTTATACACTTTAATATTTTAAAACATCAAGCATGTTTGATCCTCATTTAAATTTTTTTTTAGGTCAACTAAAAAGTTAATTTTTATCCGAACTAAACAAGGCCAAAACTTCTGTGCTTACAAGATGGAATGAAAGTAATGGATAGATAACAGGTAGAATTTTAAAAATAGTATAATTTCAAAATTAACAAATTTGTAAAACACTTTCAAATATCAATTAGTACGTGATAGTGGCATGTTCTGAAAATGATTATAACCTATAAATTATATGAATTATCACTTACTATAATGTCTGATTGTAACATAATCTATATGCGATCTATTAATTTGTTTTAGTGTGGATTGTAACTTAGTTTGTTTTACCATAACATTTATAATTGGGAATTTATCGGTATGTGGCCTATCAATTAGGAGGAAATACATGAATGTAACCCAAAAGTAAAGTCATATTTCCAAAATGACTTTTGACCATTT
>CAIGRN010128238.1:0-31187 GCA_903798345.1 Fraxinus anomala
CAATGAACTAGTCCCTTATTTTTTTTTTTTTTTTTTTTATTTTTTAATTCTTAATCTAGTTTTTATTGAATATTAATGTTTTATTGAAACGGAAGAATTTATAAGTGATTTTTTTTTTTTTTTCAATTTGGAATTATTAAATCCTAAATAACAATAAAAGGAGAAGAAAATAAATTTCAAAATAAAATTATTTCTCATACTAAGCCCACATTTGTCACTTATTAAAATTTATATTTTAATTTAAATCAAAGTCAATATTTCATTTCAATCACATATTTTATGGGTTTCACACTTTTTCAATCATATATTTCAGTAACTTCTATCAAAATTTATTAAAAATTTGATTTTAATTTTCACCAAATATGGGCTAAATACGATGAATTCACTATACAACACATGATTTCACTACCCAATTCATATTTTGAGATGCTGGATTTATGGTAAAATCATTTACTACTAGTATATGAGTTTGATTGTTTAACCCTTGTTCGATGTAGCTATTTGTAGAAATATTTTATATAAACTGATGGAAGTTGAAAAGTTGATAAAAGATGGGAGTTCCGTGAAATGTGCAATTAAGTTAAATTTATTGTTGATTTTGACCATAAAGGGACTTAGTATATATCTTCGACTATTCAATATGTGAGTTGACAAAATAATTTCCACGTGCACACACTTGGGAAGATAATAAGTATTGAGCAAGTGTGTAATTCATGCTTATCATTCAACTGATCATTGAGAGGAGACATTTATGAGATATGGACGTGGCTTGAGAAGTAAGACTTCACACGTTTTTGTTGATAGAGAAGATTTAGCGTGTGATTGATTTTATTAATATCAAAGTTTGAAAATTTGAAAGTGGAAAATTTTGTTAAAATATTCAGACAAAATGTCCCACCGGCCACCATTTAATCAAATTTCAATATCAGTTATCCATTTCTTTAGTATTTCCTCTTTCACCCTGAGAATTCTATTAAATATGCACATGGACCACTTATAATTTACTGGTGGAAAAGAATAAATAATTCTGTTACGCCTCGTCTACCGAGACTACTGATCATCACGCATGTGTCAAATAGCTAGCGATTGAACGGGGCCCACGCTCCACATCATCTCCTATCTAATCGAGGTGATGTATCACTCCGCCGAAGTGCCATGTTACTTGATCGAGGTGAGATATCAACTCGTCGAAGTGTACGCTTTACGAAGAGGTTTAAAGGTGAAGGCAATAAGCTTCTTCCTTAATGGAATGCAACGCTCACTTGACCTCTCCTCTCTTTTGAGAGATCCTTTGTACAAAAATCTTTCCAAAATAAATTTTTTTTACGATTAATTGATGTAACATCTCTACAATAGACATCTAAAGGTCAAGTACTAAACTACTTGTCAGGAAGCATTAAATGCATTTCCACCTATGAATTGATTAATTAACACTTAGGAGGAGACACTTCGATAAGTAGATGCGACCACATGTCTCCTCGCCTTCATTTCACCTCTACAACTATATATACTTACACTTAGTGTCATTTTGAAAGATAACACTATTAACCATACATGATATTGTCATCTCCTTCTCCTTCAACACATATATTCGTCTTGTGGTTTACGTTCCACTTGATATCTTCATCACCGTAGACCGACTTAATCGTTGGAGTGTTTGCGGTTACTTCCATCACCATCGAAGAAGGTGACATGTGATTAACGATTTCATCTTAGTGTGCAGAAGAGTGTCTATGTGAAGTTGCAAATTGTTGGTCACATTAAAGGTGCATTTTTTCAGGTGAACAAGTTCAACTCCTCAATTACGATAGCAATGGGGGAGGGACGGATGACCCACCTTTCCTTGCCCTGCCGGGCCGGGGCCATGTTCCCTAGCAGGGTGGGGAATTGCCGTCCCATTCGATGTGGGCAGGTTGCCTTTCCTATCTTCAATTAATTTGGTCATATATATTATTTATGGGTTGGTATGCTTACCTTATTTCTGTTATGTTTATTTTATTTTATTATAATTAAGTAATTTTAGTCTTATTTTTTATTTAGTTTTTAACACATCTTGGATTTCTACTTCATAGTATGTTTACAACCAAAAATTTATGTATAAATGAAATAATTCGTAGTTAACAATGTTTTAACTATTCTTGCCAAATCGTTAATTGGAGTAGACAGACGGAATGATCAACTTGAAAACACATCGTATGACTAGATGATTATCTCAGACGACGACGATGAGTTATTCAAAAGAATCTCGAGTTTTTCATAGTCGGCCTAACTAGATGAATCATAGGACAAATGCAAATGATCTTCATGCGATGGCAAACTCATTGTTTCTCGACCAAAAATCCCTTTACCTGACTCCATTTCTTCGGGTACCCATTCCGGTGGATACTCATTAAGGTCCAAATCAAATATTTTAGGACCTTTCCCTTTACAGTGCCGCCTATGACCACCAAGAGCCTGACCCTTGGAGAAAATTCTGTTACAAATCAAACATTGGTGGCCTAGGCTGCGGCGCGGCTGATCTTCACACCCAACCACCACCACGTTCGCTGCTGAAAATTCATTATCTTCAGCCGTGGCGCCACCCTTGTCGTGGTGGGCTTTATGGCCACCCAATGCCTGGTAACTCTTGAAAGATTTATTACATATAGTGCACCCATGTTTCTTGTACAGTTCCTGAGAATGCAATAATTTGGCTTTTCCGTGCATTTTTCTCCTTCCAGTTTTAGACCATCTAGTTAATAAATCAGAGCCGAGGTGATGCCTAGATGGACGGGGAGGTGGTCGGGATTCTGTAGGCCACTCGATCGGACAAATATTGAGGTCAACAAAATCATTTCTTTTCTTTTCAACTGCATCATAGTTCATATTAATCACATACTACTCTGGCAAGAATTCAATGACGTTAAGAATTATATTCTGGAGGAGAATAAGTAGCAATAAGAACAAGAAAAGAAGAGGTTCTTTATTAATTAGTTAATGTTACTAAAATTTATAACCGAATCTAAGTTCTGTCATCTTTAATATGTCGTATTCATTAATCACTTAAATGCTAAACTCTTTCTGCTATAGAAACTAGTAACTAATTATATGAACTTGTCACGCTCAATCGTCCATGTTGAACACTTGCTAGGATGTTGGACGGTTTGGTAAGGTAAAATTATGACGCAAAGTGAGTATGAACAAAGAATAATAGACGAATTTATAAAGATTCATCGACTCGATAAGAATGCCGAGAATTTGATAAAATCAAGAATGTATCTAAGATACAATTTTTATTCAATAACTAACTGCAAGAAATTCTAAAATTTTCCAAACGGAACTAAATATATGCTCTCGCTTATTTTGAGTTGCATAAACAATATTTAGCTAAAGAAACCTCAATTCATAATATTTTCTTCAAACTGCACCTTAGTCCTTTGAGTTTTTGAAATTGCAAATTGATCCTAAATGCCAAAATTACATAAATGGATCTAAATCTCTTATAATTATCATCCTCAAAATACAACTTGAAATTCTTGAACATGTTTCCTACATTTTAGTTAGGTCCCTGATCTTTTCTAATATTGCAATTGAAGTCCTAAAATCATTCTTTAATTAAATATCTTATCGCAAAGTTTTCTCTTTGGTCCCTCAAGAGTTGAAAGATCCGATTCGATCATCAAGTTCTCAAGCTTATATTTTAAATCACTCATAAAGATTCGAGGTATTAGAATTTCCTCCGGCCTTTATCATGAATAGGTTAATCCAAGTTCCCCTCTCCAAGCAATTTCTTGCTTTGGATCAAAATACAATCCTTGAAAACTGAGTCGAAGCATTGAAATCATTATCAATCACTGTTAAACGACAAAATGACCCCCAAATAACAAATCGATATTTATTATTTTATGACCTTGCACAACTTTGGTCACAAATTGAGCGACAAATGTTCACGAACAGAACACAACATTTATTATTTGCTGTGTTACACGGGATTACTAACAAAATGAGCAATAAAAATATTATGTCTACTATATTGCGATTGAATATTCTGACAATGACACAAGCCGATATTGTGGTAGTTGAGTGAAAATGGTGATTTTAAAAGTTGAAAACTAAATGTGAAGAGGCGCCAAAAGTGATAGACGAAACGTACAAAAGTTCCCTTTAAAATATTGGAAAGTAATTGTGTAGGGGCCAATAGTTAGATACCTACAATAGTTAGAATCCAACTGTGTAATTTTCCCAATTTAAGTAAAAGTTGACAAGTTAATTGTCCCATTGGTAACTAAACTTATATTCACGTTTTTTATTGCTCACTGAATTTTAAGATGTTGAGTTTTGACTATTGAACTTATCGGAACGTTGGACGTGACTCACTTCCAGTGACATGATAAACGGAATATACATGTTGCGTTCCGTCATGCCATTAACAAATTATTACGTTTTCGATTGTTCCTTGAACTGAGGTGGTTGAATTTTTTGCCAATAAACTTATAAAAATGACGTCTATATGTTGTTCATTAAAAAATGTGTATCGCAAACGCAAAAATTGTGTAAAAGTAATAAAGTAGACAAATGAGTTCGGTTTACCGATCCTACGAGAAATGGTTACTCAATTACGCAGTTATTAAATTTAATTTTAACATATATTTGTAAAATTTTAAGCTATTTTCATTATTTGAAAAATTAAAATTTATTCTTTGTTAAAATTAAATTAGAAATTTTTTTAAATTTTGCAACGAAACAGACAATTAAGTAAAATTAGAATTTTTGAAATCAAACCCACAATAAATTTAATTAAATAGATTTTGCAACGAAACACACAAAAAAATTAATTAAATGAATTGTGTATTTTCAAATGATGAAAATAGCTTGAAATTTTATAAAAATATGTTAAAATTAATTTTAACTATTGTATAATTGAGTAATAATTTTTCGTGAGATTGATTAACCGAATTCGTTTATCCACTTTATTATTTTTACGCGATTCGTGTGTTTACAGTACACATTTTTTAACGAGATGATCAAAATTCGACCACCTTAAAGTTTAATAAGCAATTGAAAATATTTTTCAAAATTTAGTGAACAATCGAAGACATTTTTTAAAGTTTAAAACAATTAGTAATCGAAGAAGTAACAATTTGTTAACAGTATGATGCTACATGTGCATTCCATTTGTCATGTCACTAAATTTGTTAAAAGTTTGAAACGGATGTTATGTTGTGAGTAACATTCAACGTTTGGATAAATTTAATGGCCAAAATTCGATATCCTTAACTTTAGTGAGCAATCGAAAAAAAAGGACATAAGTTCAGGGACTGTTAGGACAATTAACTCAAAGTTGACGCTAGCTTGTCTTTGTTTCTTTGTGGTTGTCTTTATCTCTTTGATTTGATAGTACCAAAATACCAACGGCCAGATTTACTTTAGAATGTTAGTCCTTATCCCTATTCAACGCTCCAGATCATTCCATGTTGTTCAACTCAATCCTTTATATATATTTCCACTTCATTCCCTCATTCTGTCAATACTGTTCCTCTTCTTCTCTCTAAACCGCTTCAGGCGATCCCATCAAAATCGTTGTTCAGAATAATTTTTCTCTATGTGTGTATAATACGGGTTTTGTGTGTAGAAATGGGGAATGCGAATGGAAGAGAAGGTGGTGGCGGTGCGGCATCGGAAAATTCCAACCACGCTCCGACGTCAAGCGTTGGTTCGGCTGATTTAATGGCGAGTTCTCCACCTCCTAACCGCCGCCAATCTGGCTCTCCTCTCTTGTTTACTCCTCAGGTTCCTCTTTCTATTTGCATTTATATATTATACATATGCTTTGTAAAATTGAGCAATAAAGAGATCAAAGACAAAGAGTAAGGTACGCATTTTGAAGAGTAGAATTAGATTGCCGTCTCCTATAGCTGTAATGTGTGAAAAAAGTCGGGGAGCTTTTGGAATGGTTTAATTTGGAATTTTGATCAACATAAGGCATGATATATGGGAATAACAAGTACGGATTGCAATGCTGTGGTAAAATATTTGTATAATTTTTTAATCTTGTGGCAAATTGAAAATTCGAATGCACCGAGGAGCTGCATCTGTTGCGGGGTTGCTTATTTTCAACTGATTCTTGGGGGACATCCACTCACATGTGTGTTTCTCTATGGTTTACGACCTTGTGCAATCTGACAAAATTTGTATACAATCTCTATGCAAAGGAGTGTTTTTGCTGCTGGGGTTGCCAATTGTCTTTCATATCTGTGATTATTAACATCAGCACTCTCCATGAGAGTTTCTTAGTTTACATTTATTTGTTCTCTGTGCAAAGCTGCATTTGGATGGGTCGTTTTACACTATTGATATCTTCATCTTATCAGGTTCCAGTTGTTCCTTTGCAGAGGGGTGATGACCCCCCATATCTCAATCAAATGCAGCAGAATGAATATCGGGGAGCCGTTGATCGCCCCCTTGAACAAGGTGTACCTACTTTGATAACTTGGAGCTATGGCGGTAACGATGTGGCCGTGGAAGGATCTTGGGATAATTGGAGGACAAGGTGAATATTTTGTCGTATTCGGACCATATTTTCTTGGTTTTGTGTGCGTATGAGTGTCAATGTTGCTACATTTATTAGAAGGGAAATATTAAAATCTGTCTATTAATCACAAAGAACTGGTTTTTTTTAACTTCTAAGTATATGAAGTATCTGCCCGCAGAAAGATACTCCAAAGCTCCGGTAAGGATCACTCGATTCTTGTGGTCCTGCCATCAGGCATATATCATTACAAGTTCATTGTGGATGGAAAATTTAGATATTCTCCAGATCTTCCATGTGAAGCAGATCAGACGGGCTCTGTCTGTAATATCCTTGATGTCCATGTAAGTTAATAGTTCACCTTTTGCAATTTTGTTTCTTTCTTTCTTTTTTTTCTTTCCTTTGGTTTATAGTCTTTAAGATGCACAGATCGATATTAACGGAAGAATGGCCATATGTTCTCTTTAATAATTCAAATGGACAATTGCACTAACTTCCTGGATGAAAACATTTGTTCTCGTTCTTTTTCATTGATATGGCATTTTTTTCACATTGCCTTCTATGGCAGTTAATTACCTTCTATGGCAGTTAATTAGTGTCACTCAAATTTGTTAGACTATTCACTATTGTCATATATGTGGAGCTAATAATTTAATTTGGATGGCAAAGTGCTGGATCCGCACACCTTAGTATTCCAATTTCTGAGCAACTTTATATGGAGAATTCACTTTTCTGATTCTCAGATTTGCCATTCAATTCATGCGTTCTTTTTGAATAACCAAATACTGATACCTCGATTTTTTTTATGTTGCAAATAATGGCATCGAGATTGATGTGTTACTTGCATACGGTTTGAACCTTTTGTGTAACATAGCAATATACCTATCTGCATTGATTCAAATGCAAAGGTTCGCGCGTATATCTAAACCATTTGATTATTCAATTTTCATTCCCTGTCTTTATTGGAAGTTTTGTTTTTGGAATTTTAGAGATTAGTGGACTCCCACTTTCCTATTCTGCAATATTTATCTTCTTTTTAAATAATTTTAATTTGTCTATTACTTGGAAAGAGAGTCAAACTTTTCAAACTCTTATTCTATAACTAGCATTTAAGTTGTCTCATATCTTTAAATACAATCATTGTAATGAAGCTTTGATAACCGATCTCAATCACACGCCCATGCATGCACACAGAAGACTTCGTGCTTGGGTAGAATTTTGAGGGGTCGGTTTCTATTGTGCTTACATATCCATGACTACTGTCAGAAAGAAAGAGTAGGCGCCGTATAATTTCGTGCGAGAGAGTAATGGGAAGAAACATCCATTCAATCCCTTTGCTTTAATATAGGTTAATTTTAACTTATAAGTAAATGCTTTCTTGTCTAATCGTACATCTCACTTTGTCGTTTTCCTGCCAAAGTTGAGTCAGATTCTTTTTCCTTCATAGACTTGTAATCATTTGTTGTTTCAACAGGATTATGTTCCAGAAAACCTCGATAGTGTAGCTGAGTTCGAGGCCCCCCAATCACCAGAGTCGAGCTATAGTCAAACTTTCCCAGGAGACGAAGATTTTGCGAAGGATCCCGTGGCAGCTCCAACTCAACTCCATTTCTCCGTTCTCGACTCTGAAAACTCAGATGAAACTGCTGCTTCTTCAACACCCAATCATGTGGTGCTCAACCACCTGTTTATAGAGAAAGGATGGTCGTCTCAGTCCATGGTTGCTCTTGGTATGACTCACAGGTACCAGTCCAAGTACGTAACAGTCGTCCTATATAAGCCCCTTAAGAGGTGAACCTTCAATAAATGTGATACTTTTGTTTCGACATTTCCTTAACATGGCACTTAATGCTGATGGAAGTTCTTGACAATCTTATCGTGTATAAATTTCAAGCATTTTGGTTCAAGTATAATCGTTTGTGGTTATTTCATTTTCGCTTTATCCTAAGCTTGGCTGAAAATTTTATGTGAAATATGGAAGTTTTTTCTTACTCAATAGAACTAAAGAAAATTATGCTAACAGTTTTGAGATTGTATCTCAATAATTATTGTAGAAGGACAGCAAACACTGAATTATGGCTGTGAGTCCAGCCTTACAAACTCCCTGGGTTTGGTTTGTACCTTATTTGAGAGAGGAGAAAACCCAAATTCAGTTTCTTGAGTTGAACTGAAAAGAGAATGGTGAATTTATAGCATCAAACATTCTCTAATCTTCTGTTTTTTCTTGCCATTGAAGGTCTTAGAATTCTTTCTCATCTTCTCCTCCCGTCTCTTCGAGTCGATCCTTTGTTTTCGCTTTCTGCAATTCCAAATAATTTTGATGTGTTAGTTTTTATAAAATTGAATGTGTAAAGGCCGCTTCAGTATAGCTTCTGCTTTTGCATTTCATAGAAGAGTTAAGAGGAAGTTCTTTCGAGTTAGATTATTTTAAAAACTTCACTACTCGGAGAATAACTATTCAAACATGTTTTGAGAGGTTTTTGCCTCTAATGCCTAAGTCGACATTTAGTACCTAAGCTTTAAGGCACTCAATCAAGAATAAAGCCAAGTGTACAAAGCTTTCGCATTACCTCTATGTTTTCTATTTCATACAGATTAAGAAAATATAATTAAGATAATTGAAAATATAAAATTTTTAATATAATTTTACATTAATTAATGGTTTAAATAGAATTAATTTATATGTATTGATAACAAGGTACGTTAAGTAGTCATAATAGAAAATTAAAAAGTATCTATAATTTAAAAAAAAAAATTCAAATCTATCCTTATGGGACGGAGACAGTATTTATCAATTTAAAATCCAATACTTCTTTAAACAACTAAATTTATTATCGGTATCACTTCAAAAATATTAAAAATAAAATTGGCAATATCATTGATTTATAATGAAATAGGAGGAAAAACATCTCTAAAGCTTCAATGTGGATGAAATAAAATTTCATTGTGATTTTCAAACCCAAAATATTCATTTAAAATTTCATTGGGCCTGGTTAAACCGACCTCTTAAGACATAAATGATTAAGCCCTTTTTATTTTCTCAAGTTAAAACGTTTTTCAAAATATTATACATATAACTTTATTTAACTCTTACCATTATTTATATCATTTCCTTGAAAAAGATATATTTCAAATTATTACACAATAGAACCAAATAAAGAGAAAATGATTAGATTAAATTTCAAGAAATTAAGTAAACAATCAACTTTGAGAAGTTATGTCTAAATGAATTACTAGTATCATCACTTATAACAAAAATCGGGTATATGTCGAGTTAAAAGCTACGTCAAAGAACTAGTCACCAAACAAACAAGGGATGAAAAAATATGCACACAAATTTATAGTTCACGTATAAGAATGTTCAAGCTACGTTAGAACTCTAGAAAGAAACATGAGACGCGCGAAAAATTGTAAGGAGATGTTTTACCATTTGCTAAGCAATTTGTATTGTTACTTGTTAGTGAATCTCCACATCCTTAAAAAGAAAGAAATAATATATTTTCATTATTTCTTTTGTATACATATAAAGAATGTTATGGCCTATATAAGAGGGAGGACCCAAAGATTAGAAAAAAATGTTTCGACGGTCTTACCTAGGTGGGTGGGTAGGGTGTGTGGAACAATATATGGTATTGTATTTTGGTGCAGCTTTTGCAACTAGTGTCTCATCCAAACTAGTTTAGCTACAGAAATCAGAATAGACAAAGCCATCTCTTCCAATGGCACCTTCCTCCGTAGTTACTTCTCCTTTTGCGACTAGACATCGAGATCGAGTAGTCGTAGTAACCCCAATTTTTTCTCCTTCTGTATTAATGACAGAAAAAGAAGTTGCCCCTTTTCTAGATTCTCATGTTTCCTACTTCTATACAAGCATGTACAAATCTTATCTCCAACTATGGATCTTATATAAAAACTCGAATACCTATCCCGGACGAACGAACTGCTCTAGAACGGAATTTACTGCTGTTTTTTTTTTCTCTCCTCTAAATTCTCCTATATGCTGTTATGGCAGAGAATATATGGAGCAGATATAAAAGTTAAAATGCCCTAAGACTCCCACAATATCTTTATGTCCATGAGAAGAACCTGATGCTGAGACCAATCATAATGAACCCATAAGATAAAGTGGAATTCCCCACAAGAGAATATGATGCACTCACATAAAGGAAAATGACAGAAACTGAGGAATTTACACACGAGACGTCAACTGTTGGGGAATAAATACTTTCTTTAATTGATTGATTGAAATGCCATCAATATTTGTTCTTCCACATACACTCTCTCCAAATGAAAGTATGATATACTTTTCCAGCTCAATGTGGTGTCCATTCAATGTGGATCAGAAGCATCCAGGGCCCTTCATTGAGAAGAATCCTTAGGAAGGACTGATAATTTGGTGTACCTAAAATTTTTCCTTACCTAGGGACAGAGCAAACAAGCATGTACTGAGGAATAGCACTTAAAACATTGCAAACAGGTAAGCATACAGAAAAGAAGAGCACGTCCTAACCAGAAACAGAAATCTCATCAAGCTTAATTTCTCTGTTCCCACTTTTGGGTCTATTTTAATACTTTCAAAAATTTAGTTTTGGGTTGTTCGGTTCTCACTTGGCCATCATGACCTTGACGAACTCCTCGTAGTTGACTTGCCCATCGCCATCCACATCAGCTTCGCGGATCATCTCATCAACATCTTCATCAGTGAGCTTCTCACCAAGATTTGTCATGACATGGCGAAGTTCAGCAGCAGAAATTAAGCCATCCTGATCCTTGTCAAAAACTTGGAAAGCTTCCTTGAGCTCCTCCTCAGAATGAGCGTCCCTCATTTTCCTAACCATCAAGTTAAGAAATTCTGGGAAGTCAATTGTCCCACTTCCATCAGCGTCAACCTCTTTGATCATATCCTGAAGCTCGGCCTCAGTTGGATTCTGTCCCAATGACCGCATCACTTTCCCAAGCTCATTGGTAGTAATGCAACCTGTAGCAGTATTCAGATGTAAATATAGTTACAATAGGAGCTAACACGAGAAAGTCCATATACAAGTTCCAACCTATGTCACCAAATTATCCAATTCAAAACATCCATCAGATATCAATTCCCTAATCACAAAAACAACTTCCATTTCCAGATACACTTTGAGGGTATGATACAATGTCAAAATATAACCAGGATGAATGACATGCTCGTTAGAATCCAACCCATTCTCAATAAGACAGAAAGTGTCTACATTCCACCAATCAATCCAAAACAAACAAGTGTTCACATTGAAAGACACAACTAGACAACCCAAGAAATCCTCCATCTCGTTAAGGAAAAATCATTAACACCAAAAACCTTCCCACGAAGACAATCAATCATTATACATATACAAACAACCAAATGTATATTTTATCAGAGGGCTTACCATCGCCATTCTTATCGAAGAGGGCGAAGGCTTCCTTGAATTTGGAAATCTGATCTTCTGTCAGCTCAACCAGCATTTTTCTCCTTGCCTTTGATAACTGATGATATTTTTGACTCCAATGAAGTTATATAGACAGAGAAATTATTGTCTTCAATTTATATAACGTTGTGAGAGAGGAAGAATCTGATGCTTTCCCACTTTCCGTGCTTCTCTTTGTTATATTTTACATTATTTATACTATGGATTTTTTCTTTTCTTTTCTTTTTCTGATTACTATATAGAATAATTCTTTTCTTTTTCAAAAAATTTTCTTTCCTTTTCCTTTTGATAATTTAATTTGAAATTCGTTTCTTGCTTTGTGAAGGAATATGCATTGCTTTCATTTCCAATTGCTTTAGTCCTATCTCACTTTAACAATCCATTCATGATTCATCGTCTTGTATTTACGTATATCATGAACTTCGTCTAAATTTTCTATTTTGACGATGATTTGTACAAAAAAAATGTGTCTTGTTAACATTTGAATTAGTGTAACGATTGCTCTTAACACCGAAATGTCTACATTCATGATTGACTTCTTAAATGCATATTTTCTTATGAAAAACCTTGGATAATGCAAATACGTTAAGGTAGGGAATAAAATAATTAATTTGTTATTGAACAGACTAGTAGACGTGCAAATCTTGCAGCGAATGAGAAATCTATGATATGAACATTCTCAGACACGTACCCACATTTCTGCATGTCTTATATCCTTGTTTGTCATAGTCAAGGCTATCCAAGTTCGCAATCATGATATTTTATTGTCACACTTGCTACCTCAAACGATACTCTATACCAATTATAGGGTTTTGATTCTCGATAGAATATAAATAAGAGTTTTTTCTCTTTTCCATTTTCTTATATTCTCCCATCTTTTCTATTCGTCTTATAACATGTTTTATCAGCATGATTGTTCATTTTATTTACAAGTGTATAAAATATTATTATATTTTTTGGATTATTCTACTAGTACGTCAAATGTTACATTAAGGGTTATATAATGTACAAGTGGTATTATCTAATTGGTTGGTGAAAATTAAACAAAACTCATATTTTCTTCTTTTAATTTATGAACTACATTCTCGAAGAAAAAGCAAGTTATTTTTATGTATTATTATTTCAAAAGAATTTTATTTTATTGCTTTTGAGAAAGCACAAATTCAGACATACAATTTTTCGAAAGCATATAGTTTTATTATTATATTACAGAAGAATATCGTGTTCATCTTGAAGAATGGCTTTACACAAATAAAATTTTATTATTTTTGGAAAATACTTAAAATTATAACTCGTTAATATAAAAGAATACGATATTGTTTATGAAGAAATGTGACTTTAATATAATATTATCCTCCTGAAAAAGCATATATTAAACAATTAACGGGGTTGAGGGAAAAATTGTCCACCTAGCTCCGCCCTTGACAATTGAATATCATGTTGTTATTGTCGAAGGAATATAACTTTGGCAATACAATATTTTAAAAGAAAATTATTGCGATTGTTTTGGCTTTTAAGAAAGTACAATCTATACATATAAATATTTGTTGAAGAATATTATCTTCTTGTTCTGGAAGAAACTTGGGTGTTTTATTTTTTCTGTACCAATATTCTGTGGTTTCCTTAATGAATATCAATATCTCGTTTTTGTTGTGAAAATATCTTTCTTATCACCTCTCAGTTTGAAAAATAGATATTTAAAGGGGGAAAAAAAAAGAATGCATTACTATCGGAGGTGGCTTGTAATTGTTGCCTATGGCGATATATGGATATATCGGAGGCGGCTTGTAATTGATTATTTTTCTCTTTTTTTTTATTATCACTTTTTTAAGTTGAATAATACTATTTAAAATCGCTCACTACCGTAGTCACCCTATGTAACATACATGTGGTGATTAGTGATTTATTGCATTAATGTGGTAGTTTTTTATTATCCAATGCATCAAATCATTAATCACCACATGTATGCCACGTAGGGTAACTTAAGTTTGTAATTAATTGATTTTGGTTTGTAGTGTTTTTATCTACGAGAAATTTATGTTATGGGATATCATACGGATGTCATTAAGTTGATTTTTTTTTGACTTATTTTATAATTATTAGTCATTTAATAATTATGAGAACGTGATAATTTTGAACTTATCATGATTCCCTAAAGGAGAAAATAAAAATATTCAAGAAGAATCAAAAGATGTTTATTTAGAAGATAGTGCAACTATGAGTACAACAATTATTCAAGAGAAACACAAAAGGTTTCGCTAAAATTAGTATTAGTAGAAAATATGCTACTATGGTATTACATGCATCAAATATCGATGGGGCTCATAATGGCGAAAGTTACACCATTTCGAAGCAAAGAGGCTATAATGGCGAAAGTCGTGAGTCACAAGCTCATAGCAGAAGCAACACTTCCATGATCTCCCTTGATTAGGTATTTTGAATTCGAAGATGAGCCCGCTATATATCTTACAAGATGATGATCAGAAGCTAGATGTCATGTAATAGATACATATATTTGCCTATTCATTATTTTCAAATTGTATTCCACGAGAAAGTCTTTTTTAAGTAGCATATCCCCTCCTAGTACTAATTTTCTTTCATTTTTAATTAAATGTACCACCGAATGTGATCGATTTATCTTTTTAAAAGGTCGATCTATCTAAGCTTTATTTTATGTGTTGTGTGTAATAACTAGTATGTAAGTATATTTGAGCAGTTGTGCTAATTTAATCTAATGTTGGGAGGAGTTCACAACATTAGCTACAAATATATATGCTAAAGTAACAAAACCTTACTGAAATTAAAACTCAAGAATCTGTAAATCTGAACAAACATAAGTAAACTGCAAGAGTAGAAAAGAAGAAACCGTATCTTTATTCATAAGATCCACATGCCAAATTTTATTCAATTGTGATTCAATCACACAAGTATGACCACTGTTATTGTACAAATCAAAACCCACAGGAAGATTATAAAAAAGGATTAACACTCAGACAAGCCCTTTGATATCACAAATGAAAACCCCTTCACAATAGCACACGGTTCACACAAGAACCAACACTCAAAGTAATGAAATCACACAAGATTACACACTACTAAGAGAAGATTAGAAATAAAAAATGAGTATATTTGATTTCTACAGAAGAAGAAGAGAACTCGAAGAGAACGGCACAACAAATGAGAGAAAATGGAACTCTCGAAATCAGAATTGAAGTCTCAAACCTTAGAAGCCCCCTTTTAAATGAGTCACTCAACAGCCACCAATCCAATAGTGTTGGAGGCGACACGTGGTGACATCTGAGGCGTCCAAAATTAGGTAAGTAAGACACGATTTCAAGCCTTCTTAAAAGCACGACTTGCACCATTTAAAGAAAACCAAACAGATTTTTAAGCTGGGCCTCCAATGATTTCCACCTGGGCCAACTCAATAAGCCCAATGGGCATAGCATCATCGTGCCACAATTTTCCCTTCATCTAAGTTAAAATATGCACTCTTTAATATTATCACATTGATAAGTAACAAATAATGTAAACACAAACTATAAGAAAAATGAGTTTTTTTTTTTTTATATATATTACATTTATTTATTAACACGGGATGCAACTACAATTTTAAATTGATGTAGCATGTTTATAGTAGAGATTATGTAATTACAAAGACCAAAAAATCTTTCTGAGTCATAATTGATTGTATGTTGGCAATCAAATCTGTTTTAAAATATTGTCAAAAGAAGAACAATATTTTCTGTTGTAGACATTTTCCTTTTAATGACCATTTGTTTCCTACGTTAATTGGCAAATTAAAGAACATGGATAATTAAATGTACCGATGTAATAATGTAATACTTTCCATTATTTGGTTCGCTTAGAGTATTTTCAAGATACTCTCTATTTTTAAAGAGTATATTTTACAATTTAGAGAGTATTTATAAATTTAGAAAGTAAAAAAAAAAATTAAATACTACAATAGTCTCTTTATCTTTAACACCTTTTTTGTTTACCAATTTTCCTCCAAATTATTACTCCATTCGTCCTATAATGATAATCTTGTTTTTTTTTTTTTCGTCTGTCCCAAATTATAATCATGTTTTTTATTTGAAAGTGTAGTTAATATATTAATTTCCCAATATGACATTATTTAATATGTTTTGCTATCACAAATATAAATCACCCCATTATTCAATTGTATTTGGAATAATAAATTACAAACCAAAAAACATTTCATCATGATATTTATTCATGTATATTTGTATTTGTATTGGATGACTTTGAAATTCTAATTACCTTGATTCTTGTATTAAACAATAATTAGTACCAACAATAATTTAATTACCTTGAATATTGATTACATTAATCTAGTGGTATATTAGGAAAAATTATAATAAAATTTAATATTTCAAATATATTAACTAAATTTTCTTAATTTGTGTGAAAAGAAATAGGACTACCTTCATGGGATGAAGGGAGTGTATTATTTCCATCCATTTTCTTTCTATATACTTAGAGCACAATGATCGAGATGAAGAACCCCGTGTTTGGCTTAGCCCGCATGGCGAGCCCTTTTCGTTCATCAAGGAGATCTCACCTTAAGTTTCTGATGAAAGCATTACGTAAAAGGAGAGAAGAATGGTCAATATATGAAGCATTGAAAATTGAAATACTTTATAATGCATTTAATTTCTACATTAACTCGTGTCAAGTGTGTTGGATTTTGTGATTCAAATTAAGTTGGAATTTTTGGGAATATATTTTTCATTCTTTGCACGTATTTGAAAAAATATTATTTCCTTTATTTTACGTATTTTATTGGAAAAATATTATTTCCTTTATTTCACGTGATTTCTTTTTATCTTGTTTCCATCTTGGGTTTGGACATCTTCTCTATAAATAGTAGACTCTTTATTCAATTTTTTAGAGCTAAAATTGCTGAAATTATATTTTCTCTCCATTAATTATTTAATAAAATATCGGTTCCTCTACCAATTTTTTTTTTAATTTTCTTTACTTTAAATCTTAGTGTTGGATTTTGTGATTCAAATTAGGTTGGAATTTTTG
The DNA here is from genome assembly GCA_903798345.1 of Fraxinus anomala. Taxonomy (NCBI): domain Eukaryota; kingdom Viridiplantae; phylum Streptophyta; class Magnoliopsida; order Lamiales; family Oleaceae; genus Fraxinus; species Fraxinus anomala. The sequence continues at coordinate 17,008 of CAIGRN010128238.1, forward strand.
GGAATATATTTTTCATTCTTTGCACGTATTTGAAAAAATATTATTTCCTTTATTTCACGTATTTTATTGGAAAAATATTGGAAAAATATTATTTCCTTTATTTCACGTGATTTCTTTTTATCTTGTTTCCATCTTGGGTTTGGACATCTTCTCTATAAATAGTAGACTCTTCATTCAATTTTTTAGAGCTAAAATTGCTAAAATTATATTTTCTCTCTATTAATTATTTAATAAAATATCGGTTCCTCTACCAATTTTTTTTTTTAATTTTCTTTACTTTAAATCTTATTCTTGTTTGGTGAGCGATCAATACTTCATATTGCTACATTAATCTCTTCCAATTTTTCATAACACGTGGGTTCAAAGGGTCCCAACAAGTGGTATCAGAGCTACATGTTGTTGAATTTATTTGAGATTTTTAGTTTCAATGGTTACCATGAAGTATGACATTCTGCTTTTAGATCGCAATACAAAGTTTTCTCTGTGGCCAGTAAAGATGAAAGAAATTCTGGCGCAGATGGATTTGGGCGATGCTATGTTGGGTTTTGATAAAATGTCAACAACTTAGACAATAGAGGAGAAGCAACAGAATGATCGAAAGGTGAAGTCTATGATTTATCTTCATCTTTCTAACAACATTCTTCAGGACATGGTTAAGGAGGAATCAGCTGCTGCGTTATGGTTAAAACTGGAGAAACTGTGCATGACGAAGATATTGACGAGTAAGTTATATCTGAAATGGAGACTTTATTCTCATCGCATGGCAGAAGGGAGTTCTTTGGAGGACCATCTGGCCGTGTTCAAGGTGATCTGGAAATGTTAGAAGTGGAGTATGATGAAGAGAATCTGACCTTGATCTTATTGTGCTCACTGTCCGCTTCGTATTCGTCGTTCAGTCGTGACACACTCACCATTGACGATGCTTATGACGCTTTATTTTCAAAAAAGGAGAAGATGAAGCATATCGTTGGAGTTAAGGATGAGGAAGCTCTGGTTTCGTACGGTGATTGACGGAGGGGTAGGTCGAGGGTGAACTTCAACAATCAGGTTTGATGCAGGAGAAAATGACATATCAAGAAGGATTGCGACAAGTTGCATGGTAAAGGTAATTATCTGCAAATCATGAGAGGCAATCTGATCATTCGGACGAGACTAATATTGCTGAGAGATTTTCGGATGGCGAAGATGTGGTGCTGACAATATCTGACATGGAATCTAAGCCAGATAATGAGTGGATTCTGGATTCAGCGTGTTCCATATGTGTCCCAATAATGTCTGGTTTGAGACATATGAAAAGGTGAAGCAAGGTGGAGTTGTCATGGGAAGCAACCAATCTTGTAGGGTTGCAGGAATCAGTCGGGTCAAATTGAGGTTATTGGATGAGATAGTTCGAGTTCTTAGCCAGGTTCGGCATGTTCCAGATTTAAGGAAGATTCTCATCTCGTTGAGTACCCTAGATTCTAATAGGTACACATTCTTCGGTGGAGGTGGAGTCTTGAAGGTCCAAAGGGGTCATCGTGTTGTGCTGGAAGGACGGAAGAGTTCTCAACTGTATATCCTGTAGGGGCGCGCAGAACCAATGAAGGGACATCTGGACAGGTTTAGTACCGTGGAAGATATCCAGTTCAGTACAGTACCTTTCGTGTTGGGTCCTGAGCCATTTGCTAGGGGATGACTCATGGAGCATAGGTACTGGGCTTTAGATGTGTGTAATCATGATTTCGGGGTGTTTGAAGGGGGACAAATCTAGCAAGGAGCCTTCAGTTCAAGCATTTGGTATAGATTCTGCTACAGGGTATGCTTCGACCCTGTTTTGTATTTGTTGAATTCTTTGTTGAAATTTTGGGAACCCGAGTTTGGGTTCGGGAGTCGCTTGTGGACACTAGGCAGAGGTGATGTTTTTCGTGAGGTGGAGAGTTTTGGTAGCGAATGAAGAGATTGGTTTATTCTGATGCAGTCGGACTTATTTTTTCAGATGGAAAACTTTTGAAGTTTCGTTCATTGCACTGGAATTTTTGTCAAGGTGTAGATTGTTGGATTTTGTTACCCAAATTATGTTGGAATTTTTGGGAATATATTTTTCCTTCTTTGCACGTATTTGGAAAAATATTAGGAAAATATTGTTTCCTTTATTTCACGTGATTTGTTTTTATCTTATTTTCATCTTGAGTTTGAACATCTTTTCTATAAATAGTAGACTCTTCATTCAGTTTTTTAGAGCAGAAATTGCTGAAATTGTATTTTATCTCCATTGATTGTTTAATAAAATATCGGTTCTTTTGCCAATTTTTTTCTTTTCTTTTCTTTAAATCTTATTCTTATTTGGTAAGCGATCAATACTTCATATTGCTCTATTAATTTCTTCCGATTTTTCAAAACACGTGGGTTCAAAGGGTCCCAACAAAATGATTTGTCTCGGTCAAAATGACAGGAGTGTTCTGCCTTCACCGAATCTTGGTTGCTGTTCTTGTTATTGTATACTTTTTATTGCCTGAAATGTGCTCCTCAAATGTTTCAAAAACGAACCGTGACATGACTTTTACGGGGAACAGTTAGTTTACAAAGGAAAGAATCAAGTGATGAACCCTGAGCAAAAGGCTTAATTTCTACAAAACTTAAGGGTAATGTATTAAATAATAATTACATTACTTAACAGTAAATTACAGCTACTGTATTGTAATTAAAAATACAATCTTTCGAAGCTTCATAATTTTTGAAAGATCACAAATGAGAGTTAAATAATTTTAGAAATTACAACTTCTGTTACCTAAAGAGGAATGTATTTGAGAATGAGAACAAAGCACAGTTCATAACGGAGGATAATAACAATGAACTGTAATGTAACATAAATTGTAACTCAACCAACGACACTGAATCACAACCTTAAAATGTTCATATCAACAAATTGTAACTTTATGTTCATAATAGGTCAAACAAATTGTACATCACTATAATTACAAATTAACCTACAATCAATCTTACATGGTGTAACTTTACGTTCCCAAACGTTTAGGTTATGTTCGAGCCTCATTTTTTGAGAAATGGGAGCTTGTTTGACAAACCGTTATTATAGAAAAAATGAGTTTTGAATAATGATTTTTAGGAGAATGTGCGGTTGAAAAGTATGGAAAAATATTTTATTATACATGTCAAATATTTTATTATATGAATGTATGGTTAAAAATGATTCTGTAGCAAATCATAAAATAAATTAATGAGTGTTAAATAGGTACTAGATTTGTAATAGTGATTTTATTGGAGAATAAAGTAGGAAAATATTTTGGATTTATGTTTAAAATTATTTATTGGGGAAATGTGTAGTTGAAAATAAGTTTAGAAGAAAAAATGAATTTTTAAAGAATGAGACTCAAGCAAGGGCTTAATCTCATATACTACGAACGATGTAACTTACTACATGAAAAAACCCCTCCAAAATACGTCATCTAAACCTGCGTATACATGTTAAAAATGTATACCTAATCAGACAAATTTACCAGAGATCAAGAACTACGGTACATGCAATGAAAGAATAACAAGTTAAAATATGTATTAGAAACAAAATTGTTGACATGAACATATGAAAAATTATTATAGTTTTGTAATTACATTAAAAACTAAATTAAACTTTAACTCTGTAAAGAATTATTTTGAACGAAAATCATGCTGTAAATTTTCCTTCCCCTAGTTCCTTGTGTTGTTGATGGAGATGCTTATAGACGTTTTTACTTTTTAGTTTTTTTTAGAAATAGAGTTTTGTGTAATTTTTAAACTTTCTTTAAGTTTATATTAGTTGTTATGGTAACAATAATATTACCCAAAAAGTTAAAGGAGTATCGTAACTACCAAATTTAATATCCATAGTACTTTTAGTGTTTATCACATAACATTAAAAAAAAAAAATGCGTTTTTATTAATGCAAAATGTATTCAAGTATTCATTTAATTTTTTCAAGTTTGGGAAAATTTCATATATAAGAAATTAAGTATAGCATATTTCAAAATTAAGAAATAAAGTTTAAAACTTTAAAAATCAGGTATTAATTAAATTTTATTTATGAAATAATTAATTAAATACATATTTTATTAATTAAATATATTAAGGTCATAATTCTGTACAATTTGGTCACAAATCATCGAATTAATTGGTATATTGCAACTTATTTTACGGTCTCAAATTATCGAATTAATTGATGACAACTTACCATATTCTAGTCACGATTCCAATTTAATGACAATCACACGTTCTTTTAGGTCACATAATATATATTGATCACAAATTAACCAATTTATATTGTCTCCATCCCACTCTGTTGCCACCGTCAACACCACCATTATCACCAACACCTACACCACCATCATCACCACACCAACACAATCACCACAAAACCATCACTAACACCAACACCACTAGCAGCAACAGCAACAAATGGCGTTGCTGCAGACGGCACCAATTGCCACTGCACAACGGCGTCGACCGACACTGCTCTCCGACACTAGAAAACACCATCTCCGTTTTGCAGCGGCTCTTCCTACGAAGCGACGAGAAAAACCACCACTTTTCCTCAAAACAAGAAAACCACAACAACTCTTCCTCAAAACCAAAAAAACAAATAAAAAACAGGAAAACCATCAATCTTCTTCCACCATTGCCGGCTCCTCATGTTTTATGCTTTACTCATCTAGGGTTTGTTTGATTAGGGCTTTAGATTCCAGTTTTTGATAAGCGATCTGACGGACTGAATTAGCCACAGCATAGGCGAGGGGCTGATGGAGCCACAAAGATGGTCCTGCGAGCGGTTGCGTTGCGTGCGACGGTCTTAGAGCGGCTGCACTACACACGGTTGTCTGCATGCGCACGGGCTACGGTGGTCCTACGCGTTGCGGTGGTTGGTTTCCAACGGCGATCAATGGTTGTTGTTTTTCGATGGAAGAGAGAGAGATCACAGTTTTTTTTTTTAACGAGAGGGGCCGATGTGGGGTTGTTGTGGATGTGATGAATAATTAATAATATATTTATTTAAGACATATTAAATAATCAATTATAATCTGAATTTTGAAATATGAAAATTAAATTATGATTTATGAAATGTAAATTTTAAAAACAGGCATGTATGTAATTTCCACTTTTTTCAATCATATTAACAAATAGGATTAGTAGACTATTGATTGGCGCTTAGCATCAAGTTAGGTGAATATGAACCTTCGTAATTTATTATATAATAAAGTTATGATGCATTTTGATTTATTGTACAATAAATCACTAGGGTCTACTACGCATAGACGACGGGTGTTAAGCACAAGTCAACTTTCTTAAATGTTTATCCATTGAGCTTTAAAATGTTTTCAAGATGCCATTGAATTTTATGAAATTTTTTAGTTATCATTGTACATTAATGATTATTTGAGTTACTACTAAATAATCAAAATCTTATCTTGTCTACCACTCGTTGTTATAAAACTTAACAAACTTGAATACATTACAATTGAAATGATGTTGTGGTAACGTGTCGGTGAATTTATCAATTTCGATACATTTGAGAAAGTTTAATGACAATAGAGATATTTAACCTCAATGTTTTACCATATGATATTACATATCAAGCGTATCAATATTATTTTGCACTTAAATTTTACTACTATTAAAATCATATATGTGTGTGGTGTCATTATCAACTTCAACCCGATTCGAACTAGATGTTTTCAATGGGCAATAAGTTACATATTTTCAATAAAGAACAAAAATTTAAATATATAATTTCATAAAATTTATTCTTCTTTCATAATAGCAAACTTAAAACATTTTATATTGCTAGATTACACCTTACAAAAGGCAACAAGATTTCAAAATTTTGTAGTGCTATATATATTTCTTTGCATCCCTTTTAAGCAATAGGATTACATTTTTTGTCACCATCTAATTCATAAATTTCGATGCAAAAATATTCAGTAACATTAAGAAAATGAAATATTCGTATTACAATTATTTAATGTTAATATTGTAATAAATGTGACATTCGAAAAATTCTTTATTATTTTTTCCGAATATCATTAAATTTTACGATATAGCATAAGCATCGAAATAAAGAATAACGCCTTAGTAAATTCTTGATAATTCAACAAATACTGAAAAGAGTTCGTAATTTGGAACAAATTCAAAGTTCTATATAAATTTAATCAACATCAACAAACTTACGATGAAACCTTAACTCCTTATTTAAACCAAAACCCTACTAGACTTTTAAACTAACACAAACTCTAGAATACCTATCCATTTTAATAAAACTCCTAACTAAATAAATTTCCTAATAGAATAAAAACACTAACTAATTAAAATTTAAAATATTAAATTAAATATATCCCTTGCATTATTTTGTTTGATTTCACATAATTAGTCATAGAAAATTGATCATATAATAGACAGATTTTAAAATGTTTCAAATTCAATCAAAACGGATTTTTCCAACAACTTCAAATGAAATCTAGTTTGGTTGCTAATTGGATTCGTGTATAGCATAATCATACCATTAATCAACGAATCGAGTGAACTAATCGACAGACCATTTAAACCGGCTGTGCTTAAATAAATATGTGGAGTGTTATTGAACTCGCGATCGCAAACCATATGTAAGTAGGGTACTACCTAAAGTCGTGGATATTAGATCAAAACTTTCAAAAGGTCTTAAAAAGTCACGGATGTTCAAACGTCAATAACTTTTATAAAATATTTGTGTACAAAATTTAAAGCAAAAATTAAAAATACAAAATTTCATAAAAAAATCTCATTCATCTTTTGGATTTTGAAAGCGGTCACACCACAGTTTTTATTTCTTGCACCACATTTTGATTAAGTTTAAAGTTCTTAATCTTTGCTCATTATAGCGCTTATGTATCTAACGGTTTTTCCATGTCATTTTTATTCTCAAACTTTTCATTAATTAACATATTTTGAATTTGATAACAATTTTATATCCAAAAATTTGTTGAAATAGCGAAAAATAATTTATTTTTTCATCATATTTTAGAAAAAAGTACGAATTTTTTTTCTTTCATTTCAAAGTATGAAAACAAAATATTCTGATATAAATCATCATCAAGGATGAGACGTACTAATTAATGAAAATTAAGAAAATAATTGCTACAATGAGTAAAGGTTGGAGAACTTAACTACAATTAAAATGTGGTGTATCAAATAAAAATTTAATGATAATATAACCACCATTTTGGAAGGCTTTCATGAAAATAAAAAAAAAGTCTTTCCATTTGTACTATTTCTCTATTTCTTCAGTATTTTTCTTTCTCCTTTCATTCCACGGATCCTAGATCCTAGATCAAAGATTTAAAAAAAGAAAAAAAAAACTCTTTTTCTTCAACTTATTATTATTATCGTTTCTTTTTAATATTCTCATTTTTTCCCATTTCTTCTTTTTCATCAATTTCTCTTTTTTCCTAAAAAAGATCAAATTATAAGAAATTTTCACTTTTTTTTTTTTTCATGGGTCCTCCAATTTTTCTTTAGAGAAACATCAATTTGAACTAAAATCTTATAACAAAATAAATTTATTTACAACTGAATTTTTACATATTGGTTGTTTGTTTAATTTAATAACTTACAACATAATTGAACATGCTAATAATGTTGAAGATTAGAGATTTCTTTTTTTTTTTTTCTCATCAAAGAGTATGGAAATGTTTTTTATTTATTTAGATGAGTAAATTTTTTATATTATTATAAAAATATTTTTGTTGACACGAGAAAAATAAATTTGGTATAGTATGTTATTGACGATTTGGTCATGCAAGTAGCAATTCAGAATAATGTGTAATAAATTATACAAAATATTTTTTCTTCTAAAACGATAGTTCGTAAAAACCTTTAAATAAACGTTTATAAAAATATACAAAAGAATTCATTAATAATGTAAAAGTTTATAAAAGTCAATAAACTCTATAGAAATCATTTCATACGGAAGTCTCAAAAAATCTTTAAAAACTTAAAATGAATACGTCCACCTAAACAATATATTTAAAAGAATATATATATATAAACTCTACTCTGAGTATATTAACTTGTATATTTTCAAATATTTTTGTCGTATTAAAATTAAATTTTGACACCTATGGTGTAGGGTCTTGAGCAAAAATTTCCAATCGAAGCTGCCCTCTGAAACCGTCAATTTGATTCCATATGGACCTGTCGACGAAATTTTTTTTAACTAAACTAAACCCTTCTAAAATAGTTTGCTTTACATATCAAAAATTTTAACGGTCATTTAATTGTTTTTAAAAATTAAAGTTTTTCTAGAAATTAGGCTCATAAATTACATCTTAACCTCCAAAGTAAAATGAATTAATCCTCAAGTACACGGAAATAATCACAAAATGGCAGCACCTGGTTCGCCCTGATTTTTTTTCCATCTTCCAATGATTTGTTGCCATGTGTGTATCTACGAAAGAATTCTGTCAAACATTTCTACACTTGTAGCAAAACTGAAGTAAAATAACTATTATGATTTTAATAAAAAAATAACACTTTTATCAATTGTTAAATGATTACCTTAATTTTATACCCCTACCATTCAATCCATCAAACTCAACATTTACATCAAAGTCGAAATCCTATCCATCTTCAATCATCATGCCTCAGACATTGACATTCAAAAGCACCACATTACCGACTTCATAGTTTGATGGATATAGTTTTTGTTCTTTTGTTGCCAATAAAATATGATCAATGAACTAGTAATGATAAAGTGACACTAAAAAATATATAGTCAAAAAGCAGTTTAAAATCAGATCAAACAATCAGGTTTAGGTTTGAGAAAATCTCAAACCATTTTAGTTGATTTGATTTATGTTTGGGGTTTTCTCAAACTTTTTCAATGATTTTGTTTGAAAATCTTTATAAAAATCGATCAAATCGGACTGTTTGGAATCCTACTTTGAACATCTCAAGAATCTCACAATCACACGACATGTCCGATTCGAATGACTTGTTTGAGTGATTCGAGACGAGTCATTTCATATTAGCCTTAGTGGTGGATCCGTCATTGACCCATGTCTCATTTCAAGTTCCCTAGAGTCCTTCGAGACATGTAATGGTCTAGTACGTTTGACTGTATTAACTCTGACAACTTGTTAAATTGTCGCATTCTGTTATCAAGACGAGAGAATAATCATGTGCATCTTTGCTGGCTATTCAAATTTCAAATTAATAGGTAATTGTCACCTACAACTCATGTATTAATTTATTGTAACTACATGATAATACTCCATTTTAATGAATTACTATGTTTATCCGAGTGACTCTCAAATTAAAATAAGAAAAACAATTTAAGCCCTTCAATTTATATGTGACAAAGTCGATAGTCAATAAGGAAAATTCATTCCAATTATATATTTAGAGTTAAAAAATTAGCATAATAAATCATTTTATTTTCAGAATGTAATTAAAAAGATTCTTACGATATCTCCACTGATACAACGCAAAGGTAAGAAACCAACTTAAACAAGGAAACTACTTCAAAGTGCATACTACCCTACCTACTCCACCCCAATCCCCACAAACAAAAGAACAAAAAGAAAATAAAAAGAGAAATGCCAGTTAAGAATGCAGAGAGACGGTGATAGAAGAATTCTACAGAGCTAAGAACCATGCAACAGCTCTTCCTCTGCAACACTTTTCATCGTACTTTAAGCCTATACATACACTGAATATATAGAGATAAGAGAGATAAGATTTTACCTAAAAGTTATGAATATTCTATCTTCTTATCAAAATCCGAATTTTAAGACCAATGGGTCTGAGCAATTTTTCTCATGAATTTTTTCCTTGTTTCTTGATCTATTGTTTCCTTTTCGTTCAATTTTCTTGAAAGCTAAGACACCAGCTCTTTCACCCATAAAATTTTTACCCCTTTGAATTCCAACCACTTTCCTTAATTAATTCTTGTATTTTCTCACTGCCCTTCTGTATTCTTTCTTTAGGGTTTGTTTGTGTTGGTAGAATTAATCTGCTCTGTACAAAATCTGTTTCCAGATTTCTTTGAAGAGTTGATTTTGTTAATCTCTTTCTGTTTTCTTCTTTCTTGAGAATGGAAAAAGATCAAGAAATTCAACCGGATTCAATGATGGAATATGACCAAGATTCACACAGAGCTGAAACGGTGGCGCCGCCGGGTGTTTCCGCCGACAAACCACTGCGGGTGAAGATCAAGTTTCCAAACATGAAAGTAAGCGCGGAGGAGGAGGATGGCCAAAAAGTGAAGGATCATTGCTGTGTGGAGTGCAAAAAGAGATTTAACTCCGGCAAGGCATTGGGAGGTCACATGAGCAGTGCTCATGTTCAGGCCAACAGAGATTTCTCTCTCAAGAAGCTGAAATCAAAGAAGAGGCGGCCGAAGAAACTTTTGGGCTCGAGTTCTCCGTCTGACTGTGTCGGAAAAATTATTTGTAAGATCTGTGGGAAGGATTTCAGAACAAACAAGTCCTTGTTTGGGCACATGAGGTGCCATCCTGACAGGGAGTGGAGGGGGATGGAGCCACCAGCTATGGCGGCGATGAATTTTTTGGAGCCAGAATTTGAGGCCATGAATGGGGTTCCTTCACTTGTTTTTGATGGGGATCAGACTGATTCAGGTCCTGTGGTGGATTCTCCTACGGTGGATTTGAATAAATCTGTGAAGTGGCTGGTGACCGGTAAGCGCGGGCGGGTTCCAAATAAGCCACTTGTTGATTCGCCGCCTCTTCGGAGTTCAGAGGAAATTCTAGCTGTTCAACAGCTTATAAGGCTTGTCAATGGGGATTCAGTGAAACCTAGTGACGATCTGGATTTCAAGCTTAAGGAAGGTGAAGCTACTAACAGCAATTCTTGGACTCCTGAGAATGAAACTGATGGTTTTAATCAGGATTTTCAATTGGATAAGAACAAAGAGAAGGTGTTTCTAGTTGGAGATGAAAGGGATTCTCCTGTTAAAAAGCTGAGAATTTGGGAAAGAGTTGATGAAAACCCTGGTGGTGCACAAGTCAGGAGAATCATTTACAATAGCAAAGGAAAGGGTCGAAAATTGAATCCTGGATTGGATACTGAAAATTCAATTAGTTCGGATTATTCATTAGACGAGTTTGTTGACCCTTACAAATCTGGTACTAATGGTTCTATGATGATCAAGAAAAAAACTAAAGAAGGGAAGAAATCAGTGGATCCAGAGTCGCCACCAAGTTTCAGCCACATAGGACCGGAATCTGAATCTGTTCCTCTTGCCGTGACACCTGATAAATACATTTGCAACACTTGTAGAAAGAGTTTTCCTACACCTCAAGCGCTAGGCGGGCACAGATCGAGCCACAAAAAGTTCAAGGTGAAGGTTTACAACACCATTGATGATCAGTCTTCAAATGAAGTTTCTTATGCCAAGTGTAGGCGAAAAGCCAAGGCCATCAAACAATTGGAAGTAAACAATGTAAGTAAAAAGGCAGCATTTAGATTAAAAGCAGTTTATAATGCTTATATTGTATGATTTGCAATAATAATTTCCCTTCCTGTCAGGTTCTTGGAGTTCAGAATCAATGCCATTGCATTGGTGAGTGCAATCATGCTGATCATGTTACCTCAACAGAGGAACCGAAAAAGGAGAAGAAAGTTTTCCTCAAGTTCAACCTCAATGAGATTCCTAGCCAGGATGGTGACGATGTGATGGAATCTGGTGATACAGCTAGTTAGATATCAATTTGATCATATTATTGAACTTTTAGACCTTTAGCATCCAGTATTCTGTCACAGTCTATTTATTTTCTTCTTGCATAATTTCAAGAAATATTATGTCATTGTTAAGCATGTTATGCAAGTTTGCTTACTGATTTATGTGAATGGAACAGTTTCTTAGTCACTTTTTTGCTATCGTATTTGGTGAATTAGTCGAAGAAGCATGCTTAATGCTACTTGCTTTACTCAGTAGTACGATAAAGATCCAAATTATTTGGCATTATCTGTTATCTTTTGGGATGCTACACCTCTTTCTATAGATTCGGGAGCAGATCCAAAAAATGCACTTCAAAGGGAATTGAGGACCGGCTTTGTTACAATAATAGATGATATGAAATTTGAGATTATTTTCAAGAAGTGTATATAGGTATGCAAAACACAAATTCTTGATATTCTATCAGTTGATCGATGAGTTTCCTAGAGTTATCAAAACTTCCATCTACATACTTATTCTGAGTTCTATTGAGAGCACATTTTCTTCGAATTTTCTAATAAAACGATTTTATCTTGAGAAGAAGTCACCAAACTTTCGTACTAATGTATTGTTTCATAGAGATTCGATTCATATCTGGATGGTGTTTTCTTATACTTGAATAGAAGAAATCGAGAAAAATTTATGAATTCTTCTGAAGGTTTGTGATGAGTATGATTCTTCGCAATCTCGTTCTCCTGCCCACAGTGGGAAGTCTTATTTTACCCATTCGGAGAGAACCCAACGTTGGGTTCTCCTACCACATCAACATGTGGGCAGTCTTATTCTACCCACCGTGGGCAGGAGAACAATTTCATGATTCTTCGTTGTATGAACTTTTCAAAACACTAACACGTTTTGTACTATAGATTGGTCACAATTTGAAAGAATTGAAGAACATGAATGTCCAAGAAAATTTAATGATTAATACTTGATATAGCTCGTCATGTTGTCTCGTGTATATATGTCGATACAAAAGAGTGGATGAGTCATTATTACATAAAATGCATTTAAATTACGTGTCTTTTAGTGAAATATAAAAGCATTAGATCTGAACTTACAAATTACAAGAATTTCAGTTTGAAAATTTGATAACATATGCTCATAATCAATCTATACAAATCAGTCCAATTAAAAGAAGGAAAGATGAGGAATGGAATTGTGATAGTACGGAATTGAAAGGGAAAAAATGGAAAATTCGTGGCTTTCTTGCTTTAGTAAATTGAATTGGGAAAGATCGGATATGATTCATGAAAAGGTTGGAACAGACGGGGGAAATTGACCAGCATATAGTGACATATGTGCAATATGAGTAAATAAGTTAATAGATTGTAATTAAAGTGACATTGTTGTCTTATAATTTATTGTTAATTTGAAAATGGACAAAATTGAGTTTTGACATGAAAAATTCTATTGCTATATCAGGAGGGGACACTGATATCGAAAGAGTCTATCAATCGAATCAATTTTCACGTATATAAAGATGGCAATCAGGCGGATATGGGACTGATCGGTTATTCTCACTCCAATCTCTCGGATATTTTTATCACCTTACCCTATCCTCATACTCGGTTAAAAAACGAGACGGGTTCGGGGTGGGGCATGGATGGTCATCTGCCCCATTTGNCGGATATGGGACTGATCGGTTATTCCCACTCCAATCCCTCGGATATTTTTATCACCTTACCCTATCCTCATACTCGGTTAAAAAACGAGACGGGTTCGGGGTGGGGCATGGATGGTCATCTGCCCCATTTGTCGCCCCATTGATTTTTTATTTTTTTATTTTATATCTTTATTTAGTAAATATTATTACTTTTTTTTTTCCAATTTATTAAGAATAACTTATGTTCTCTTCAAGAATAATGATAAATTTTTTATTTTTATTTGATAAAAAATTTAAATTTAAAATAAACTTAAAACAGGACGGTGGCGAAGCAGAGATTATGTTTTCCGTACCCGTCTCATACCCACTTCGACGGGATGACCCCCGCTTTGTTTACCCTATTAGGCACAATAGGATAGGACCTCACGGGTATCGAGTTGAACGGAATTTTTTTCCATCCCCTACACGTACATGGTCTCATAAATAAAAAATTAAATATTTTAAGAAAGTGAGAAATCGATTACACTATTAATATCTTATGTGAAATTTTTGCGAATTATTTGTCAAGCTACATGGTCATTTTGAAATGCTTATTACACTATGATGTTGTGAAATTATAAATATTTTACACAGTTTGATTCTGAAATGGAAACCGAGACATATATTACACAATATTAATCTACTAGAATAGTACTTGTGATTATATATTCTAGAGGGTGTTTGGTGGGGAATTAAAATTAGATTTTTAGTAGATTGTGATAAAAAAATTTGAAATGTATAGTTGAAAAGTTGTGGGACCCATGAAAGATGTGGTTAATATTGATTGTTTGACTTTGACTTGGA
>CAIGRN010128240.1:0-12071 GCA_903798345.1 Fraxinus anomala
ACTATTGAATTTTACATATTTGGATTAATTTTCAAAAATTTTCATTTTATTTATTTATTTATTTTTTTATATTTTTTCGCCGGTCCGGTTTGATTTTAAACCACAATTAAAATTCTCAAACCCAAACCAAACCGGTTTTTGTTTTGGTTCAAAACCATTTCGTTGACGGAGTCCACGTGGCACCAAATCGACGGTTTCTAAAATGCGGTTTCGGTTCGGTGTTCCGGTTTGGTGATTTTTGCTTACAGCCCTATTCGGTTTGATTTCAAGCGATTTTTAATTATTGAAATTTAAACCGAACCATTTAAAATGGATTTGTTTAGTTTTGAATCATTTAAAACCTAAATCAAGTGAAATCAAAATAATGATTTCAAAAATATGGTTTCATTTGGTTTGGCTGATTGACAGTTTTTTTAAAGAAACAAAAAACAGGGAAAATTATGGTTTTAAGATTTCATTATCAACAATCAGGTCATAACAAATTTTAAATTAGGTGATAAACATATTACCCCCTATGACCCATAAAAATATATCTGCTTTCATTTTCATACAAATTAAGAAAATGTAATTGTTATAATGAAAATATATAGTTTACTTACATTTTATTCTAATAGACTCCTACATTAATAATGATTTAAATAAGAATAGTTCGTATTTGTTGATAAAAAGATACATTAAATAGAAAAATACTAAAAAACTAAAAAATTAACTATACTCTCAACAAGAAAAGTGGTCTATAATTTGAGACAATAAAAAAGGATATAAAACTATTTTTATGGGACGAAGGTAGTATTATTACGTAGAATATATAACTTAATATATTCAAAACTATATTATTAAATATATGTAAGCATTAAAAATAATATTTAATTAAATAATATTAAAAATTCTTGGTTACAACAATGTCTCCATCTTCGGAAACAGGTGCAGAACCATTGCTTGCATTGTCTTTATTCTTAGCCCCTGTTTGGGCTCCATTAATTTCGAAATGCATTTCTCTCCCTTTTTTTTTTCAATGTGCAGGAATTTACTTAAGTTGGCGTGAGTGAGCCCAACATCTATTGTCCACGTATCAACAGATTGACGTCGTCTATAAGAAGCCACACATTTTAACCACGAAAAGTTGGTGGGAAAAGCCAGTCAACTCTCACAGTGAAGTGATTTTCAAACATTTGAAAAAAAAAAAAGAATGTTGTTGAAGAAAAAACCGTTGAAAAAATTCGATATAAATCGTTCGATTGGAAGCTAGTCTAGGAATATCATTTGTCTAGAAAAGTTTATCACCATGAGTTCAAACAATGAAAGATCTGTACCTTAAAAGGCTAGGAAAAACCCTGAAGAAGGGGAACCATCGCATGCTATCGTGGTTATGGTTATTCGCCATAGACTTTACCCGCATCATAGACGAGGTGGGTCTAGGATAGCTGCCAGGCTAACAAGGGAGGTGGCCACAATGGTCGTAAATATGAAAGGTATAACCCAATAGAACTTAGCTATGCATGAACTGCTAAGGAGCATACATGACCAAGGAGGATACCCAATCCCTCCATATACAGCCCAAGGAAATACATTCCATGACCCCTAGCAAGGAGGTTACTACCAAGACGAATGGAAGGTCCAAAGCCAAATGACTGACTATCCACACTACACAAGGGAAGAAACTCCATAAGAAAGGGAAGTTGGTATTGATACATCCATCAACTATGCCACTAACCAACCCACTGAGGTCTCGTACAACTTTCCTCCAAAATACGACCCGGAGGACATGCCCTAGAGGTTGAGAAGTATCTTTGACAGGCTGAGCCTAGGGCTACCTAGGAATAGGAAGACTCAACCTCTCACTGCACCTAGAAATATGCAGCAGGAACTTCTTCGATTGGAAAGGCGTGGATCGGGTTATGACGAAAGGCATCAGAATTCTTCCCTAGAAATAGGCGTGAGAGGAGAGCGGAACAGGCTAGGAACTAAGAAGGACCTTTCCAACCACCTCCAGAAACTCAGGCTAGGAAAGATGAAGATTCAGATGCTCTACAAAGGTCATGAGATCTTGATGACGATGATGACAACTTACCATTTTCACAAGCGATTAGGAATGCCCCTGTATTGAACCACTTCACGCTTCCTAAGATGCCCAAATATGATGGGAGAGGCGACCATGCGAAGCATCTCAATAGTTTTAAGACTCATATGAGTCTGAGAGGAGCCACCCCTACCTTGAAGTGTAGAGCGTTCCACTTAATCCTAGTTGGAATAGCTGAAGTTTGGTATACCAGACTTCTGGAAGGAAGCATCTGAAATTGGCCAAACTTCAAGAAGACTTTTCTTAAGCGCTTTACAGCCAACAAAGAGGGTGAAGGGGCCAACGGCGTTTACAGGATGTGAGATAATAGCAAGGAGATTCGCTGAAAAGTTTCTTGTCCTATTTTACTGATGAGTGAAAGATAGGGAAGCTTTGACAGCCTTAAGGGGAGGACTGGACATATATTCTCTTTTCTGGAAAGATGTGCAAAATAAAGACCTACCAGTTATGATACTTTAAAGATAAGGCGTGAGATCATCAATGAAGAATTGAGAGATCACAAAAATAGGGCGAACTAAGGACTCCCACCTCTTCAAAGGAAAAGAGGAAGATGCCCAACCTCACATTTGATGGATCACCAAGTCGAACAAATGACTTCTCTCAATCGAGGTCAGGCGTTGGCTGCAACAACTTTAAATGTAGTGTCCAATTTGTCTTACGAGGAAGTGAATCCTCGTACTGAAATGTACCAAGGCAGACCCCTCCAACATTTCCTTCAAATAGGAATAGGAAGGGGATGAGGCACTAAACCTAGAAATAAGGAAGAAGCGCCCCTCTATTGCACATACCATCATTCCTATATCCATAGCATTGCTGGGTGCAGAGATATTGCAATGCCTCCCCAGAACAATCATCAATGGAGAAATAGGCACCTCTGACAAAATGCATTTCCCAGGGCAAAACAGTAGCCCAAAAATGATGAGCCAATGTGCCCCAATAGAGACAACGTTTCCCGAAGGAGGGACTACAATGGGGAGAGACCCATAGATGGTCAAAGGCAGAGAAAGAGCCCCCCTCCTCCCCAAGTTGATACTGGCCATGAACCTGTCAGAGAGATTGATATAATTTTTAGAGGCCCTTATGTTGGGGAGAATCCAGAAACTCCCAGAGAAACTATGCAAGGGAAGTAAGAGACCTCCTTCATGGTGAGCTTCATAATAAATGACTGACCCTCCACCGAGAGAAGGGCTCAACCCATCACTTTCTCCCAAGAAGATTCAGTTGGCGTGCATTATCCACATTGTGATACCCTAGTAGTGAGCGCCGTTATAGCTCGCAATGGCCTAAAAAGAATGTTAGTGGATAATGAGAGCTTTATCAACTTCATCTTTGGATACACATTGACAAAATGGAAGTTGATCATGAGCTGACCCCAATGAACTCTCCATTGTTTAGCTTCACTGACGATAGGATCATCCCAAGGAGAAAAATCACTCTACCAATAGAGATGGGAACAAAACCCTTAACTGCTAATCATTTTATGGAATTTCTGTGGTGGACAACCATTTCGCCTACCACGAAGTGCTTGGGAGGTTAGCGTTGAAGAAATTATTTGCCGTTATGTCCATTCACCACCTGTGTATGAAGTTCCCAATGAAGAATGGCATCTCCACAGTCAAAGGTGACCAAAGGAATGCTATTCAAATTTCCTTAAGAAAGCAGAACTAAGGAATGTCGACATAATCTTGACAAATGTTGACATGGTTAACGTCTTTAAACAAGGGCAAAAACCTGAACAAGGGAAGACATCAAAATGATTGACGCCTCTGAACAAGAGGTGATCCTTGGAGCCATAAATACCTCTGAAAAAGAGGCTGTCCCCGAAATGCAAGTGTCCCCTGAAGAAGGGAGAGTTGCAAAAGAAGCAACAAATTTGGAGGAACTGGACCCTCGCATCATCAATTGCGAGCCTTACATAGCCCCGATAGAGGAGTTAGAAAGTTTCGAAATGGATCTCCAAGATCTCTCCAAATGCCTACAGGATGGAAAAGATCAGCCATTAGTGGCCAAGGAAAAGCTGAAAAGTTTCTTGCCCAAAACTTTGATGTCGTCGCTTGGAAACATGAAGATGGGTTGACATTGATCCGAAAGATAGCTGCCACCACTTGAAAATCGATCCTAAGACTATAACTCATAGGTAAAAAAGAAGAGCCCTCAATTCAGAGAGATATGAAGCCTTAAGGGACGAAGGAAAGAAATTGATCGACAACCACTTTATCCGGGAATTAATATATCTAAAATGGATTTCTAACCCTGTCCTGGTCAAAAAGCACAATGGAGGGTGTCTGGATTTTTAAAACCTAATTCAAGCTTGCCCCCAATGATAGCTTTTCACTTCTTCGGATAGATCAATTAGTGGATTCAATAGCAGGACACGAACTATTTAGTTTCATGGATGCGTAATCCGAGTACAATCAGATTTCTATGTTCCTAACTAACGAAGAGCATACGTCATTGATAACAGGCAATGGTCTTTATTATTACAAGGTCATGCCCTTTTGGTTGAAAAATGCAGAGGCTACGTACCAAAGACTTGTCAGCAAGATGTTTGCTGACTTCATTGGAAAGTCAATGAAGGTATATGTAGATGACATGCTAGTGAAAAGCTTGAAGGTGGATGACCATGTCAAGCACCTCGGTGAAACTTTCCAAATATTGTGGAGGTACAGGATGAAGCTTAACCCTCTGAAGTATGCCTTTGAGGTCACCTCTGAAAAATTTCTAGGCTACATGATCAATCAAAGAGGCATTGAAGCCAACCTGGAGAAGATCAAAGCCTTGATTGAAATGAAATTGCCTCAAAAATTAAGAGAGGTGCTAAGCCTCACTGGGCGTGTAGCCGCATTGAATCGTTTTATCTCAAAGGCAATGGATAAATGCCTACCATTGTTCAAGGTACTAAAGAGGGGGAACAAGTTTCAGTGGACCGATGAATGCGAGATAGCCCTGCAAAAGCTAAAGGAGCACTTAGGGCGGGCTCGATTACTTTCCAAAAATAAAGCTGACAAACTGCTGCAACTATATCTAGCAGTAACCTCGATGCAATCAATTCAGTTCTCGTAAGAGATGAAGGTGGTCACAAGCTGCCCGTTTATTATATAAGAAAAGCATTTTTTTGCTGTAGAAACTCGTTGTTCAGACATGGAGAAGCTAAACACTCTCTTTGGTAACAAATTCTTGAAAATTGAGGCCATATTTCCAGGCTCACACCATACACGCTGACCAACTTCTCTCTCAAGCAATTGTTACAGAAGCTCGATACTTTGGCAAGGTTATTAAAATGGACTGTAGTACTTAGCGAGTTTGATATTATGTTCAAACCGAAGGCCGCTATTAAAGGACAAACCTTTGTGAATTTTGTGGCAGAATTAACCCATGATCCATAAATGGTAGAAGAGATAGAACCCACTGAATCTCTCACTTAGCATCCTTTTGTTGATGGCCCTCGAGAGATACTGGATCCAGAGCTAGAAAGGTCCTAGCTAGCGACTCTCAGCTAGTAGTTAGCCATGTTCATGGCAATTTCTCAGCCAGAGATAAATACATGGCTGCTTATCTGAAATTGGTCATGGAGCTTATTCCAGATTTTGAAAATTTTGACTTGATACAAATCCTACGTTCAGAGAATGCTCATACCGATATTCTTTCGAAATCAGCCAGTTATCCCCTAATGGTTGGAATAGCTCCTACCCATTTGTGTCCCAATGGTTGGAGAATGTGCATAGGTTTCTTTTTTCTTGGGCAATAGCTCATCTCCTCTTAGAGAATCTCCCAACCTTCTCACTAGGAGCTGGAATGAGAGGGAAAGACAATTCCTAGCTGATAAGGTAATTCGCTCGAGCTCAAATACTTTATAAATTTTTATTATTTTATTATTTTAATTTTTTTATAACTCACACTGCTTTTCTTTTCTCAGGTGAAGGCCGAACTAGATAAGATGTTTGAGGTAAACAACCAGGCCTTAGGCTTATTCGAGAATATGGAGGCTGAGAGGGCGAGGTTTGTAGAGAAGGAAAAGGATTATGAAGATCTCCTCAACAAGATGGGAGTAGAGTTGGAGGCAAAATTAGCCTCAGAGTTTAGGCTTATAGACGACAACAAGACCTTGCAAATTTAAGGGGGAGAAGGCTACTCAACGAGTAGCTAATGAGAAAAAGAGGGCTGAAGAAGAGAAAACGCAAGCTGATGAGGAGCGAGCTCAGGCTGATGAAGCTATAAAAAGGACTGAAGAAGCCACTAAGAAGGCCGATGAAAGTGAAGCTAAAGCTTCTAAGGCAGTGGACATTTAGAGGGCCTCTTCTGAGTTTGATACTTTAGCTCAAGAAGCCCATGTTGTGGCCTTAGAAGAGCTCGTGAAGCACATTGGCAGAGAGAGGCCAGATTTTGATATGACCTTCTTAGTGGAATCTCTGGAGGAGCAGAAGAAGGAGCTCCAAAGATTGTTTCAAGTATCTGGAGTTCGCATCACCCCAACTGATGAAGACCTTGAAGACGATGTCCAAGCTCCACGAGATCCATCTCTTCCTTAAGATTTACTTAATGCTTTTGTCAAACATTACTGAATGAACGATGTCCAAGTTCTCATTCTTTTGTAATTTTATTTTATTAATGAATGAATGTTAGTTTATCTTTTATTTTGCACAAAATGTTGTTGCTTTTATAATAGAAATTTGTCTAAATATTGCAGCACATGCAACCTTAGTTCGTCTCGCTAATGAACAAGGCTTCTGTGATTTCTTTGATAGGAAATTTGTCTAAGTAATGCAGCACATGCAACCTTAGTTCGACTTACTAACAAGCAAGGCTTCTGTGATTCCCTTAATAGGAAATTTGTTTATGTGTTGCAGCACATGCAACCTTAGCTCAGCTTGCTAACGAACAAGGCTTCTATGATTTTCTTGATAGGAAATTTATCTAAATGTTGCAGTACATGCAACCTTATTTTGGCTTGCTAATGAGCAAGACTTCTGTAATTTTTCTAATAAAACACATGCTTTTATTGTAGATTTACAGTACAAAATACATTCACTTCCTACAGATAATGCTTTTTGAGGTGTTCTGCATTCCAAGGATACAGCAGAGGTCCACCATCCATGCCTTCCAGCTCATAGGCCCCCTTGAGTAGTACTCTAGTTACTTTGTAGGGGCCTTCCTAATTAGGTCATAGAGATCCGGAGCTAGATTTTCTAGTGGCAATGAAACTTTTCCTTAGCACCAGGGTACCGACCTCAAATACTCATTTCCTGACCTTCTAATTGTAGTAATTTACTTTGCGTTGTTTGTATATAACATTCCTGATATCAACCTCATTCCTCGTTTCCTCTATTAGGTCCAATTCTCCACTAAATGCTTTCTTATTCTCGTCCTCTTTGACCGTTGTTGTTCGAATAGAAGGAATCCCTACATCCAATGGGGTCACAGCCTCCACCCTAAAAGCCAGAGAGAAAGGGATTTCTCCAGTGCTATTCTTAGGCGTTGTACGATAAGATCATAGTACACTAGGAAGTTCCTCAGCCTATCCTCCTTTAAGAGCATCAAATTTTGTCTTTAGTGTATGCTTGATGATCTTATTGATTGCTTCCACTTGATCATTAGCTTGAGGATGTTTTGGCGTGGAGAAATGCTTCCGTATGCCAAGTCCCTCGCAAAAATATACCAAGCGAATATTATCAAATTGCTTTTCGTTGTCTGTTATGATGGAATGAGATATTCCAAACCTACACACAATGGACTTCTATATGAAATCAGTGGTCTTTTGTTCGGTGATCTTATCATATGGTTCAGCTACTACCTACTTAGTAAAGTAATCGACTGCAACAATCACGAACTTTGTTCCACCTTTTTCGTGGGCATGGGGCTAATAAAACTCAACCCCCCATTTGGAGAACGGCCAAGGAGCCATTACAAAGCTCAGCTCTTCTGGCGGGAATTTGATGTTGGGAGTGAAGTGTTGACATATATCACATCTTCTCACAAATTCTAGTGCATCCCATTTCATGGTGGGCTAGAAATATCATTGACGTGTGATTTTATGAACCAACGATTGTCCTCTGGAATGATTTTCATATACTCCTTTATGTACTTCTTGTAAAGCATAAAGTGCTTCTTCTTCATTCAATCATCTTAACAAAGGTACTGAATATCCCCATTTGTAGAGCATATTGCCAATTAATGTGTACCTTGCTGACCTCATTCAGAGTCTTCTTGCTTCAATGGGATCTTCATGACATAGCCCTGTCTTTAGATAGAAACTAATTTCATTAATCCATGTAGGCTTGGGATCGATCATCATAGAGACATCTTTAAGTCTTTCAATGTAAGGATAGAAAATCTTTCCTACGGGAATATTATCAAACTTTTCTATTCCTTCACTTGTGGCCAGCCAAGCTAAAGTGTCAGCATGACCGTTCTGAGTTCGGTGAATTTGTTTGATCAGAACAGTTTGGAAATTTTCAAATTCTTGCCTAATAACTTGAAGATAGCTGTTCATCATTTCTTTCTTAGTTTGGTAGGCCTCATTGATCTGATTGACCACCAATTGCGAGTCACCGTAGACTACCAGATAAGGAATTTTCATCTTTTTTACCATTCTCACCCCAGCTATTAGTGCTTCATATTCATCTTCAATGTTGGAAGTCTTGAAGTTAAACGACAAGGCTTCGAAAGAATAACTGGCGATTAGNACTACCAGATAAGGAATTTTCATCTTTTTTACCATTCTCACCCCAGCTATTAGTGCTTCATATTCATCTTCAATGTTGGAAGTCTTGAAGTTAAACGACAAGGCTTCGAAAGAATAACTGGCGATTAGCACTAACCAGGACAACTCCTGCCCCTGACCGAACTCCAATGGACGATCCATCTACGAAGAGCTCCTATGGAACGTCATGAGAGAATCCTGCTAGTGGTTCCAATCGGAACTCCACAACAAAATCAGCAAGTGCTTGCCTTTTTGTGGACGTGCGATGTTTATATCTTATGTCGAATTATCCGAACTCCACTTCCCACTTAACCATTCGCCCTAAAGTATCAGGCTTCTATGAGGTTTGCCTTAATGGATAGTTAGTTAAGATTTCAATAAGATGCTCCAGAAAGTACAGTCTCAACTTCATTGCTGCCTAACAATGGCATATGCCAGTTTCTCTAAAGGAGAGTAACAGAGCTCAGCTTCATGGAAGGCTTTGATAACATAGTAAATAAGATGTTGTATTTCTTCTTCCTCTCTAGCTAAGACAAAACCGATAGTATGTTCAGACACTATAAGATATAAAATCAACATTTCACCTATTTTTGGTTTTTACAACACCGATGGCCGTTCCAATTGTTGTTTTAGTTCTTCAAAGGCGAGTTTGCATTCAAAGGTCCATTCAAACTTCTTCCTTCTTCACAGGACATCGAAGAATGGTTTGCACCAATCAGTTAATTTTGACATGAAGTGGTCGAGAGTAGCTATGCGTCCAGTTAAGCTTTAAACCTCCTTAGGCCTTGTTAGGGCTTGCATTTTTATGATGGCCCGTATTTTTTCCAGATTTACCTCAATTCCTCGACGATTTACGAGAAAACCTAGGAACTTTTGGAGCTCACACAGAAGGCGCATTTGTGCGAATTCAGCTTCATCTTATACTTTCTCAAGATTTCAAACTTTACAGCAAGGTGTCGTTGATGTTCTCTGACATCCGCACTTTTGACTAGCATATCGTCAACATACACTTCCATGGTTTTGCCAATTTGCTAGGCGAACATAGAATTGACCAGACGTTGATAAGTGGCTTCGACATTTTTGAGGCCAAAAGGCATCATTTTGTAACAATAAAGACCTCGATCAGTGATGAAGATGGTATGTTCCTGTCCAGCTTGTACATAGGGATTTGATTATACGCTAAGTATGCGCCCATGAAGCTGAGTAACTTATGTTCTGCTGTTGCATCGACCATCTGGTCTATCATTGGTAGACGGAAGCTATCTTTAGGACATGCTTTGTTGAGGTCAGTGAAATCTATGCACATTTTCCAATTTCCATTACTTTTCTTCACGAGAACTGAGTTAGCAACCCATTTAGGATATTTTGCTTCACGAAGGAACTCATTGCGAAGTGACTTTTGTACCTCTTTATTTAGGGCCTCGTACCTCTTTGGATTTAAAGGCTTACGTCGTTGCCATTTAGTTCACACGAAAGGGTCGATACCCAACCTGTGGCAAGTGACTTTGGGGTCGACTTCTTTCATATTCGCGTGACTTCAAGCAAAAACATCAAGATTCTGTCGGAGAAATTCTTCTATCTGACCTTGGATAGGTGGTCGGAGTTCGTGACCTATTTTGAGCTCCCTTGGTAGATCACCTGGTCCAACCACTACTCTGTATAACTCTTCCACAGGTTCTCTCCCTTAACCTTTAGATGTGGGTCTAATTAACCAAGGTCAGATTCAATCAGATATGTCATATAAACTCCCAGGGAATATATGCATCTTTCTTTGCTTGGCAGATCTTCATCTGGCATTTCTCAATGATGTCCATGTTTTCCTTAACTTAACATATACCATGAGGCATGGGAAACTCGAGCGAGTAGTGGTACATGGACACAATTGCCCAGAGATTGAATAGCAGGGGTTGCCCCATGATAGTTTCATAGGGTGAATTGGAATCAAATACTACGAACTCGACGTTCAACTTAGTTTGACGTAGAGCTTCGTCAACTTCAACAGAGAACTTGATCAACCCTTTTGGTTGGGTGAGGGCCCCATTGAATCCTAAAACCACGTTCAGGTACGGTTGTAAAAAATTAGTGGAATACCTATCCATTCCAGTGTGTTGGTATAAAGTATGTTGAGAGAACTTCCTATATCAATTAAAACTTTGGGAATGATGACTCTTGCTATGAGTATTGAAATCACTAGGATTCCAGGATAAGGATGTTGATCCGCCTCCTTGTCTTCGAACGAAAGATGGTTGTCCATTACATTTCTTCTGTGTTTCTCAGTAATACCTATCTCAGAGAGGTCAGCGACTATAGGTCTCTTCAGCCTCGCCCTCCTTACTCGATCATTTTACTGGCTTCTCAACATATGGATATGAGGACTAGGTAAATCAAAGTTACAAGCTCTAGCCTCAACTTGATTTACGCCACTTCGCCCGGAGTGAAAAACTTTATCCAATGGTGATATGTTGAAGCGACGGCCTGTAACTCGTGCAATATGGGTCTCCCTAGTATGATATTATAATTGGAAGGCAGATCGACAACAACAAAATCCTCTAGAATTCTTCTCTGATAAGGGATCTCGCCTAGCTCTACAATTAAAACAATTTGACCTCGGGCTTTAATAGAATCCCTAGAAAATCCTTGCAGCTTCCTGGAATATGGAAATACCGTTCTTGAATTCCCATTTATTTTAGAGTTCGAGAATACAACACATTGACCGAACTCCCATTATCCACCAGAGTTCGATATATTTGTATGCCAAGAATAGATATGGTTATTATCAGCGTATCACTTTGGTCCTGTAAAACTCCATACGAATCTTCTTCCGAAAATTCAAACCATTCTGAGTATGACGCAATGCTAGTATCAGACTCTGGTTATCCTAAATCGTAATTCTCGCAAATAAGAACATCTCGCGCTTGTATGCGCCTTACCCTTTTAGATCCTTCAATGCATTATTTACCACCTATTAATGCTCATATCTCGCCTCAGGGTGGAGGATCCCGAGCTTGGAGAATTGGCTAACATGTTTGAACCGTCACTGATTGGTAATATTGTTGATTGCACGCTTGGTTCGTCTATCCGGGTTTAGCCACAAACTCTTGTAGATGGCTGATAAATGTATTTTATACACTTATTTGTTGCCTTAAATCATGATATTTTATTATTTTTTTAATTAAATTCTTCTTAATTAATATTATATTGTGTTTTGTAGGTTAAATGTTATGTTTAATGAAGAATTGGAGAAAAGAATGCAAAAGTGGCGAAAAATGACAAAATTCAAAGATGAATTCC
>CAIGRN010128248.1:0-30491 GCA_903798345.1 Fraxinus anomala
TTTTTATGCGGGATTGCTTCCATTATTCAAAAGCATGGTGGATTCTTCGTCAAATGGTTCATTATCAACAAGAACCATTGATGACACCTTAAAACTATTCGAGACAGTGGCGACTACTTCAGCAATGTGGGCTTCTGAATGGGTGGTTCAAAGGAAGGTGCCAATTGTATACGAGGTGGATGCTTACTCAACCTTGATGGCAAAAATAGACTCATTATTTATAAGGTGGAGAGCATATCACAGACAGCTAACATTGCACAAACCAAAAAACCAAGCTGTGAGGAGTGTGGAGCAAATCACAATACAACGAATTGCCCAATTTTAGTTTAAGGTATGGAACAAGTGGACTTTGTACAATGGGGACAACGTCAACAAATGAATCCACATTCACAAACTTACAACCCAGGGTGGAGGAAACACCCTAATTTACCTTAGGGTGGTCAGAATCAGAATAGGCTACAGGGTCAGTTTCAGCAGTCGGAGAAGAAGTTGCAGTTGGAAGAGATGTTCGGTAAATTCATAGAGAAAATAAATTAGTATATGGAAGCCAATAATCAGTTTATGAGAAAAACTGAATCAATTCTCCAAGATCAGAGTGCTGCTATTAAAAATTTGGAAACTCAAATGGGAGAGATGACAATATCTATGAATAGCAGAGCCCCAAGTTTAATACCCATCAATACAGATATCAACCCTAAGGAACACGCTAAAGCAATAACAACCAAAAACGGGGTGCAACTGCCGAAAATTCATGTCAAGCGACCTGCTACAAGTAAGGAAAAAATGCATTCTTTGAGTGAGGAGTAAGTGGAACAGATTGAACAGATACCTGAAGCACCTGCAAAGGAGAGTTCAGAAACACCAAGGGTTAAGGAGAAGAATCCTATCAATCCTTACAAGCCTCCTATTCCATTTTCCTAGAGATTGAAAAAGCACAAGATGGATCAACAATACAAGATATTCCTAGAGGTCTTCAAGAAACTACATATCAACATTCCGTTTGCCGATGCCCTTATTCAAATGCCTAGCTACGCCAAGTTTTTGAAGGACATTCTATCTAAAAAATGCAAGGTAGAGGAGCATGAGACGATAATGTTAATCGAGGAATGCAACACTAGAATCCAGAAAAAGTTACCTCCAAAACTTAAAGACCCAGAGAGTTTTACTTTACCTTGCACTATTGAAAATTGTCATTTATATAAAGCTTTATGTGATTTAGGTGTAAGTATTAATTTGATGTCACTTTCTATTTTTAGAAAACTTGGTTTGGGAGAAGCAAAATCGACAACAATGACTTTGTAGCTGGCTGATCGACCCCTTACCCACCCAAGATGGATTATAAATGTGTTGATTAAAGTGAAAAAATTCATATTTCCAGCGAATTTCCTTATCCTAGACATGGAGAAAGACAAGGATGTACAACTTATACTAGACTGACCATTCTTAGCTACTGGGAGAGCACTCATCGACGTACAGAAGGTCATTTGATTTTGAGGATCGGTGAGGAACAAGTTGTTTTTAATGTCTTCAAGGTTGTGAAATTTTCCACTGAGTTAGATAGCTGATTCCAGATTGATGTAATTGAAAAAGTGGTCTAAGACACATTTCTGCTTCACAACTTGTCAGACGCGTATGAAGCATGTATCACACATTCCCAATCTACTCACTCTAATTCTCTTGAGATTGAGACATGTGCGAGGTTTTTGAAAACTAACCCACCCTGCACACGAAAAAGTCAGTTTGAGGAATTAGGAACTGATCCTACAAGGCCACTACCAGCTGTTCAACAGCCTCCAAAGTTGGAGCTTAAACAACTACCGCCTCATCTTCGTTATGCTTACTTGGGGGAGTCTTCTACACTTCCAGTGATTATATCGAGCTCAGTTAATGAGGTGGAAGAAGAGAGACTACTACAGGTACTCCGGGAAAAATTTTATTGTTAACCTACCAGATAGGCATATATTAAATGGATCAGTCATTCACTGTGCATGCACATGATTCTTATGGAGGAGAATTTTAAATCATGTATAGATTGTTAGAGAATGCTAAACCCGAACATGAAGCAGGTGGTTAGGGCTGAAGTACTGAAACTCCTAGACACTAGAATCATTTACACTAGAATCATTTACCCAATATCAGACAGTGCATGGATCAGTCCAGTCCAGGTTGTGCCAAAAATGGTGGTATTACGGTGGTGTGAAATGAGAAGAATGAGTTAATTCCCACGCGAACTGTTACAGGCTAGAGAGTGTACATTGATTACCGAAAACTCAATGCTGCTACTAGGAAAGATCATTTTCCACATCAATTCATTGATCAGATGCTCGAACATCTTGCAGGTCATTCACACTATTGCTTCCTTGACGGATACTCTGGATATAATCAGATCCCAGTAGCACCCAATGATAAGGAGAAGACCACTTTCACTTGCCCCTATGGTATATTTGCTTATCGTAGGATGCCATTTGATTTGTACAATGCTCCTGCTACCTTTCAGCGTTGCATGATGGCGATTTTTTCTGACATGGGGGCAATATTGGGACAGCGAAAGAATAAGATATTTAACGTGATATACTATGCAAGCAAAACATTGGCTAACACCCAGCTAAGCTATGCTACTACGGAGAAGAAACTGTTAGCAGTAGTCTATGCCTTAGACAAATTTCGGTCATATCTTGTGGGATTTAAGTTCATAGTTTACACTGGTCATGCTGTCAAGTATTTGTTGATGAAGAAGGACGCCAAACTGAGACTTATCCTTGGGTATTACCACTATAAGAATTTGTTCTGGAGATACGGGACACGAAGGGCAGCGAAAATGTAGTAGCAGAACACTTATCTAGACTGGAGCTAGGAAAACATAATTATTCCATCGACATTAATGAGACTTTCCCAGACGAGCTGATATTTAGAATGGATGGAGTGTCTTGGTATGCTGACATCGTTAATTACTTGGCTAAGTCTATCACACCTCCGGATTATTCAAGTCGTTAGAGGAAAAAGTTATTCGCTGAACTGAAATATTATTTTTGGGAATATCACATTCTGTATAGGCGAGGAACATATCAAATTATTAGACGATGTGTACTAAAGGAAGAAGTCCCTAAAATATTGGAGTACTGTCACTCATCTGCATATGCGGGTCATTTTGGGGCATCCAAAACAGCAGCAAAAATTCTACAATCTGGGTTCCATTGGCTTTCAATATTTTGAGATGCTTTTGAATTTGTGAAGATGCGTGATAGGTGTCAACGCACTAGTAATATCTAGAGAAGAAATGAGATACCTCTAAGTAGCATCCTTGAGGTAGAACTTTTTGATGTATGGAAAATTGACTTCATGGGACCATTCCCACCATCATTTTCAAATCAATACATACTGGTTGTTGTTGACTACGTCTCCAAATGGGTAGAAGCAGTAGCATTGCCAACCAACGATGATAAGGTGGTGATTAGATTTTTAAATAAGTATATTTTCACTCGTTATGGCACTCCTCGGGCTATAATCAGTGATGGGGGTAAGCATTTTTACAATCGTCAATTTAAGTCATTATTGGCTTAGCATCCAGCGTCATGTAGAAACTCTATATCATCCTCAAACCAGCGACCAAGTTGAAATCTCTAACAGGGAGTTGAAAAGAATACTAGAGGTAACAGTGAGCTCTTCTAGGAAAGATTGGTCTAAGAAACCTGACTACGCACTATGGGCTTACTGGAAAGCATTCAATACACCTATATGCATGTCTCCATACCGGTTGGTTTTTGGGAAAGTATGTCATATACCAGTTAAGTTAGAGCACTGAGCATACTGGACAGTCAAGAATTTAAACTTTGATTTGAAGGCAGCATGTGAAAAAAGATTACTGCAATTGAATGAGATTGATGAATTCCGACTGGAGGCTTATGTGAATGCAAAACTTTATAAGAAGCGCACCAAAAAGTGGCATGGCATGAATATTCAGAGACAGAAGTTTGTGGTAGGGCAACAAGTTCTTTTATACAATTCGAGACTCAATCTTTTCCCTGGAAAGTTGAGGTCAAGATGGTCTGGGCCATATGCAGTCAATAATTGTTTTCCATATAGAGCAGTTGAAAACACTCACGATAGCAAGGAAACATTTAATGTGAATGGACATCGATTGAAACCTTATTGGAGTGGTGATGTTTCAAAAGAAAAGTCCACTATCTATCTTAGCACACCGGAGTGAATCAACCGAAGTACAGTCGAGCTATAGACTATAAACTAGAGTTAGTTGAGAGGCAACCCAACATATTCTCCTCTTTTATTTATTTCGCTTTATATTAGATAAGGAATTTTTCATGTTTTAGAAATTTTTTAGGCATTCATCATCTCTAGAGGTCACTAATAGTCTATGCATGGTCCAAATTGATTTTAAATGTGTTGTGCATGAGTTTAGGGATGTTGGAATGGTATTTCATTGATTCGGTGCGAAAGTCATGTATTTTGAGGCAAAACGATGAAAATTGTGCTTTTCGAAATGAACATGTGTTTTCAAGTTTAAAAATAATTTTGGAACCAAGTTCTGGCATCCACGCACACCCAATAGTTTGAAATGTGTTTTGACAAGTTGTGGGGGCGTTGGAATGCTATGTTGCAATGTGGTTTGAAAATCGAGTTTTTAGTTAAAATTGATCAAAAATGAGTTTTCTAAGAATTGAATATGTTTTCAAAAATTTTCATGATACACTAACTCATTACATTCATTTGAACTTGTTTTGTACGAAAATTGAGGTAATGTGGTCCGTCGACGGTCGAAGAAGATAACTTTTAGTAAACTGGCCAACTTGGTAGTCTATGTGACCACATAGACTACCAGGCTTTCGATCGCAAGCATCAAGTGAAGGCTAAAGTAGTTGTTTTATGTGAGAACACAATCGCATAGAACAAAAATGAGGCCACCCCATTTTTTTAAAACACGCGTACACCACACACATCATCCCTCATTTCTTGCACATGGTCACCTCAAAACCCATGTACACGACCCTTACACTCACGTACATCCCTATTTTACCTCACACATACAACCCTCCACGAACACTACCCAACCCATTTCCCTTCTCTTTTGCATTTTCTCCATTCTTGCCCCTCCAACCTTCAAGGTATGTCACCCTCCCCTTCTTGCCATCATTTGATTTAACTTAATTTGGTTCTTTGCACGGAAATTGAATGTTTGATTGAGGAGTGAAACAATAGGTAGTTGTTAGAGTTTCTCATGTTTGGGTTGTCTTGACAAAAATTTCGGTTGAGTTCATAGTCTAGGTCTTGCAATCTCCATAGCAAATATAATGCTTACAACTGTTTGATGAAATGTATGGTGACAATATGTGTGGCATTAGGGTTCATTTCGAATTTGACATTGTTGATATGCATTTTAAATTGCTTTTTGTGTTGAGGTACCTTGGCAAATGTCATTGGACACACCAAAACCAAAAAGGAAGGCACATAGGCATAACATGGCTAGGCACACGACACTTCACGTCCTTCACTTTGTTCATCAGTTTCTTAACCCAAATGACATCTGTTTGACCTCAATTTTGAGTATGTGTTAGACTAGTATACCCTCTTTCATAAGCCTAGAAGTTGCTCGAGAAAATTTCGATTTTCCTTGTCGGTGTTCGAAAGCGAAATTGCTTGGTCGAACACAGTCTTATATACACAACTTTCATTGTTTGACTTGATTTTGGGTTTGTTAACTACATGTTGCATTTATGTCCTATAATATCATATATTTACCTACACATTTCATCGAGCATATCCTCGTTACATCGTTTTATATTTTGTTTGGTCGATTACATAACACATTTAATTACGCACGTAGCTTGCATGCTTTGACATAAGTTTAAGGATTTGGTGCTCCTCTTCTTATATTATCTTCCAATACTTTCGCATTCATTTTTGCATCACATATGACTTACATGTTTTACTTTTCTTTGTGTTGCAAAATGCCTCCTAAATGCACCTCTAAAGAAAAGGAGAATGTAGCTTCCACTTCGGGCACTACACGTACTCGAGGACCTGAAAGAGGCTTACGACGATTTCTCAATCAAGAGGTCATCACTCGTTACTTCAATATCATTGGCCATTGGGCCCTGCTTCCAGAGAGACCGGTCCGACTAGAGGATTTTTTAGGATTCGAAATAGTCACCTTGGTCCATAACTATGGTTGGAAAAAGGTCATAGAACGACCTCATCCGGTGTACGAGGGACTAGTTCACGAGTTCTATGCAAACTTCAACATAGACATCGACACCTCTGGGTCCGAACATCAACATGAGACATGGGTGCAGGATAAGTGGATCATATTTACACCTGAGGTCATTCATGACTACCATCAGTTAACGTGAGATAACATTACTCATATTCCCCGTTGATTTCCATTGGAGCACAATCGAGGAAGTTCCACTTGGGTGTGAGAATGCTTGGCCATTACAAACTTCTGTGTGGCATCAGATTGAGCTTAGACCATCAATAACAATTCTTTGGTTACTTATTTGCCACAACATCGAGCCCACCTCGCATATGACCACATTTACTGATCCAACAACCGGTCTATTGTATCACTTGGTGCGAGGACGGAAGGTTAATTTAGCTACCTTCATTTATGATCATATTCACTCTCAGGGTGTCTGAGGAGATCGTCGCCGTTCTCTGATTTTTCCAAGTCTCATCAGTGGCATTTGCAAGCAGGCCGGCGTTACTATCCCATCTGGGGAGCTTCTCAAGAAACCTAGTCCCTTCATTAAACAGACTACCTTGGAGGCTCAAGATCGTGCTAGGGCGAAACATAGAGATATGCAAGAGAGGGCGCAATTGAGGTAGCAGCAGGCTGTACATGATCAGGGGTTGAGGACGCTGAGATGCCTGAGGCACCGCCACCGCCGGCACTACTGGATGTCGACGAACAGCTGTTAAGACAGATGTTCGCCACTATGACTGGTTCGATCGAGATATTGAGAGTATTGGGCAGGCTGTAGACGCTATGGGTACGATCATCCAGATGATTAGGGAAGACATGCTAAGCACCAGGAACTTTGCGTCAATGCCAGTAGGGAGTCCATAGCTACAAGACACGATGTTGAGATCCTAAATGGGTGGTTGAATAATTATGTGGGCAAAGTTGATGGGATTCAGCTGAGAGCTAATGAGTCATGGGATCGTTTAGGTAGCATCGACGCTGAGGTTCGGGATCAGTCTCTCCACATTCAGGGCATGTAGGCCGAACTTGCACAAGAATCTGAATTAATGAGACAGATCCTTGCACGTCTCCTACCACCATCGGTTGATGGCGCATCAGGTTCCTGTTTCTATCCACCACCATCGGTTGATGGCGCATCAGGAGTATTCTGAGGCCCATTTTCTTTGATTTATTGTGAATTTGTCCTTCTTGTTACGTATTCATTAATTTTTTTGTTATTCTTAACGACATTGAGGACAATGTTTTATATAAATTTGGAGATGGTATTCATCATATTTTAATGTAGATTTGCGGGATTGGGAGATAAATTTATTTGTATATAAAATTTGCATTGATTAAGCCCTAGACGTTCGGTCGATAGGATTATACCTTTAGTGAGAGGCAAGTAACTCAATTTAGTTTTAAAGGTTGAAGTAATAAAAAATAGAGGAGAATCTCGACTTGTTGAAATGAGAGCTTGTAATAGTAAGACATATCCAACCTAAGAAATAGAATTGAAAACGTGCAACTAGATATATACCCTTGGGAAAAATAAAATTGAGTGAAAAGTATAAATTTGTGGGTGTGTATCTCTCGAGCGAAGTAATAAAATATTTGACCACTATGGGCAGGTTTTGAGCCAATCATGACCTTAATGTGTTGGCATGAGTTTGCACACACACATGTCAAGTATGTATGTAACAGGTGGAGATTGATTGATTTTGCACTGTTGAATTTGTTCATTTGGTTTATTATTAAGTTCCAATCCTAAGAAACGACGGGTTGTCAAACCATGTTTTATGTGAAATTAAGTTACAGTTCTGTTTGAGGTGAAACAATAGTTCAAGTTTGGGGAAGTTAATAAGTACGTTTTTCACACTTATTTTGAGCCAAAAATATGGATAATTGTTAATAAATACGTGGAATATAGCTTAATTTGATGTAATTTGTGTTTTACAGGACAATAATGATAAATATGGCGAAAATTGGGAGAAAAACAGAAAAATAACTAAAACGAAAGAAAATCATAGTTCAGGGAACAATGTGCAAATAACTGAAAGATGACCCAGAGGAGAAATTGAAGATATGAAGATGGCAAGATCTAATTGAGCATTGGAATGACACATTGGAGGAAGAAGATGTGGGGTCACATATTAGAATAAGTTTAACTTTACAAGAGAGACTGTTAAATAAGTTAGGATCATTGATTCTTTAATATTATAATCGTGTGTCAAGGTGTAAAATTAGGTTTAGAGAAAACTATTACATAGGGATTCGTGATCCTAGTATATTTATCATACATTTGAAACTTCAACTTACATTTAATTAATTTAGTTAAATTATTTTTACTTGCATACTTGGTATTATTTCAGTTATAATTTCATCATAACAAATACATCATTCTATTCTAGTTTCGGTTAAGGTCGCGATAATTAAAATTGAACTAATCAATCTTCGTAGGACGATACTCGGACTCAAATGTCCACTTTATTACTTGTTAACGAATCGTATACTTGCGATGTATTTTAATCGAAATATATTTTCGTGAACAATAAACAGTACTCTTTTCTCCTTTTAGCTTATTTTTGTTGGGTCGGACTTTTGCAATTGGATCAATGGATCTCAATGGTTGTGAAATTGGGTTTTTAGCAATACATGGTTGTGAAATGATACATACACGGATTGGAAGATTACGTTTTTGGCAATACACAATTGTGCAAAGATTATGGTTTGATTTTGATTTTTCATTTGGGTTCCATTTAGCAGTGGAGAAAATAGTGACGGAGGTGGTAATGACGATAATAACTATAGGCGACGGAGGATAGCAATGATTTTGGATGGGGATGGAGAAGTGGGTGGATTTGGATGGGGATGGGGATGTGATGTGATGTGATGGAAGATGGTGATTTTTTGTTATTTTTATTTAATAAAATGAATTTAATTATTCAATGTAAGAAAAATGTAAACTTGCCATTTTACCCTTTCAATTTGGTAAAAATTTGTCAAATTTCACTTTTTTGGTCAACTAACAGTTAAATGAATGGTTTCCATCTAGTTGGACTCGAAGTGCATATTTATGAAAGGTTGGGGACCTTCGCTAACACTAATTGAATGTTAGGATAAAGTTTACAAAAATTGATAAGATTGGGGACCGCTATTAAAATATTCCCTTTTTATTTATTTATTTATTTATTTTTTTTTTTTTTGTTATTCCATCGAACATAAATTTTATTCACCTATTTAATTATGTTTGAACCCTTTTTTATTGAAAATAAGTTTTATAGCAGTGAATTTTATGAGAATGTGTGATTAAAACATAAAAAATAATTTAAGTTTACGTACAAAATATTATATTGTGAAAATGTATGGTTGAATATCAGTTTGGAAAAAAAATGAGTTTTTAAATAATGAGGATCAAACATAGTACGACATATACAAATACCATACACTTATTTCTCACTTATCTATTTATAATGTATACCGCTTATAATCACCTACTAAACATACTTGTGAGTGTATTAAATATAGACTTTTAGGACTCGTTTGATAAGATTTTTATTTATATTTTTGCTTTCTGTGGAAAGCTTCTTGAGAAATCTACCACAATTAGTGTTTGAAAATTAATTTCTTAAAGTTCTTCGTCCGAAAGACCTTTTAGATAAAGCCACATTAGACAAGTTGTTCACTAAACGTTGTTGGGGTATTTTACTCAAATAACACTCAGACAAAATAAAATACCCAGAAAAACACACTCTGCATAAACTAAAAATAACACCAAAATGTTCACCCAATTCAGCAAAGTCTAATCTGGAGGCTTAGAGGTAAACCGAGCCCGCCACTATGTAAGAACCTTTCAAGAAAGAGTGAAAATAATCGGTACAACCAAGAATCAGATCGGAACACTTCAGATGGTCATTGATCCACAAATGAACCTTCCAAATCAGCCTACACTATACAAGAATCAGAAACCTCACAGCTAAACAAGTGCAAATTTACCGGGTTTCATTTGGAGTCCAAATGAAACCTAAAACTCTAAACACTACCCAAAAATACACAATACTACAGGTTCAATTGGTGATCCTAATTACAGAACCAAGATTTAATACAACTCAAGAATGAATGTTAAACCCTCAAAGAATCACAGAAAATCGCCTCATTGAGAGAATGAAACCATGTGAAAAATCAGAAGGAAAGGTGACGGTACAGTAGCCTCAATGAAATATATACATTAACTCTCAGCCATTGATCAAATACAACGGCCAAAGTAAGCTCCAAAAAAAGACATTAAGCCCACTACCAGTTATTTGGTTTAAAATCACGCCAAGTGGACAGACCAAGTAAAAATGCATTTCACTTCCAAAACCGGATTTTAGAACCACAACTCACAAAAGTCTTATAACTAGGATAACTGGATAAACAATTTTATAAAATTATTAACGAGTCAAAAAGTAATTTTTGGGTTTCAAAAGTTTCTTTTGATTTTTCAAAAGTGATGACAAAACTTGTCCTTAGATATTTAAAAAATTCAAGTGTGTTCAATCAATACTTTTTAAGATTTCATAAAGTATTGGATATTATATGAAGACTTGATAGACTCTTTAAAAGTTATTAAAAGTTATGAAGTATTAAATCAAGACTTATTAGATGTCTTAAAAAGTTACAAGTATTCAAAATGTCAATTACTTTTAATTATTACTATAAAATCCATCACGTACTAACTTTTAAACATAAAATACAAATGCAAAATCTCACAAAAAATCTCTCATTCACCCCCAAATTTTTGAAATTGTTTCACACAAAGAAATATCTTTCCATATATAATATTTCTCTCTTTCTTCAATATTTTTCTTTCTTCTTTCATTCGACAAACTCTAGGGTCATGATACAAAAAAAAAAATCGATACTCTCTCTTTTCAACATGTTATTATTATTCTCTTTTTAATTTGTTCCCATTTATTTTCTCTCCATCTTCTATGAAAAAGATCAATTTTAAAATAATTTTATAAGATTTTCGCTCTTTTCTTTTTCATGGTTTCATCCAATTTTATATAGAGGAATATCAATTAATTAATTTTAAATTATTTTATTTTGTAATTTTTTATATATTGCTTGCTTGTTTAATTTTTATTATACATGTTTGAACACATTTATAATATTGAAAGTTAAATATTTCATTTTTTTATGAAAGATTATAAATGTTACAATTTTTTTTTTCGTATTTTAGTTATTTATTTTTCTAATTCAGGCGATTTATAATTTTGTTACCGTGAACTATGGATCTTACATTTAAGCATGCAAGTACATGATCGAATCATACATTTAGGTATGCAAGTACATGTTCAAAGGATGTACAATAACTTATATACAATTTATTTTTTATTTTTTTAAAAAAAAAAATTAGAAGTTTGTAAAAGTCAAATAAAGTTGTTGGATTTTGATACCCAATAAATTAGGGCGATAATGTAAAAATCGATGTTGGATAATTATTATATCGACACCTAAGATTGATGACCCGATCCTAAAACTATTCGGGACCATCGGAAGCAGCCTAGTGAATTAGAGTTCCTCATGTCCCGATTTCCTCACTTAGTGGATGGCTTATTTGGTCCACTTATTGTTTCCTTGTTGGGCCAGTCCATTACTATACCCTAAGTGATCCTATATATTTCCCTTTTGTTGGCTTGGTCAATTGGAAATGTGCTCTACCTTGAAATTGAGAGAAATACTCGGCTACCTTCTTGTGTGCTTTATGAGATTACAGAATAAAAGTCTAGTTGATATTGTAGAAAAGGGATTTTGATTAAATAAACTACGATTAAATGATAATTTAATTACAAATAATAGATAAGTTAAAAGCAAAATTGAAAAAGTTACTATATTACCACTTTTCGAAATTTGTTGCCAAATGATTCGTATTCTTATTTAATTGTTATAAACTAGAGAGAGAGACTCGTATATTTTATTGAAAACCAAAGACCCATATTTATAGGAAATGATTAAGGATATAATGGTAATAATTTTTAGGGTTGTAGGGGTACAATTGTCATTTACTACTTACCATTTACAACACTCCCCATTAAATGACACATTACAAAATATCTACATCGTTAAAACATTGTTAAAAAAATACAATGGGATAAAATTTGATCGAAGAAAAAAGATTACAGCTGCTTCACTGATTTCAATTCTTTTATCAGTTCATCATTATCTTGTACATCAATGTCTTCAATATTGCAATTTTGGTGAAGTGTGTTTCGTGTTGTCTTGTTACAGCCTTCAAATAATGCCATTTTCATACAAGATATTTATCAATGATAACTTCAGTAACATGATGATTTGAAAAATATGTATTTTTGATCTCTTCAGGAGTCTCATAAATATATGAGATTTTGAGGTCAAATGTCTTGTATGTTATAGACAATCATTGTGCTAAAAATATGCTTCATTAAAACCTTATTAGGAAAAACTCGACAGAAAAAATCCTAATCAAGGAAAAATAGTACATTATTCGTTTGACTATGTTACAAAAGTTGTCTCAATAAAAACTGTCGGAAAACCCAATGGGACAAAATATTTGTAAAGAGAAAAATAGTACAATGCGTATTTACTTCTCTTCGTGATAATATCACTTGAATTATACTTCACGCATATTAAATCCCTCCAGAATAGTGTCAAAATCATGCAAGATAAATTATCTATAATCACATTTATTACATACATACCAGATTTCGTGTATTATCATCATGCTACTAAAATAGAGACTTGTGATTACATACAGGACATGATAACTTATCTATTTATACAAATTTTCGTGAAATTCATTATGCAAAGAGTCGTACATTTTATATCACGACTTTCCTATTTCTATTTTCATTTCACATAAATATACACCCTTAAATGTTCAGACCGTGGATTCATAAATTTCAAGTTTCTCTAGTAAGTTTAATTTTACTAGGATCGCATCCAAAAATTACAGATTTTTTTAATAAATTCAATTTTAGTATGATTGCGTCATTTTATTTGGCCAATTATTACTTCGATCTATATGTTTCTATGATTTTATTTTGATTCCTCGCTATTCATAATATGATGCAGTACAACACGTATAATAGTGTTGTCGAACTTTTTCTTTTCTTTTTCAATTCCATTTCTTTTCACTTAATGACATGATTTATTGAAATATCTCAATTTTCAGTATATTAAGTACCTCAGGCTCTTCTAGGATTTTATAATTTGTTATGTCTAAATACTTTCCAA
This sequence comes from Fraxinus anomala, assembly GCA_903798345.1. Lineage (NCBI taxonomy): Eukaryota > Viridiplantae > Streptophyta > Magnoliopsida > Lamiales > Oleaceae > Fraxinus > Fraxinus anomala. Next base: position 13,454 of record CAIGRN010128248.1, read on the forward strand.
AAATATACGCCCCAAAATGAGAGCATTCGTGTTAATTTCTCCATTTTCGTTTGAAATTTTTTATATTATAATCGAATATTATCACGTTTCATGCATGCCATTAACTAATTGTCCTCTATAATGTTAATTCGAGTTGAAGCATTTGAAGCTAATGTGTGAGATATTATTGATTCATTTGGTTAATAAATTGATCTAAATGAATTATTTTTCGAACTTCTGGTTCGAATGATCTTTTGTGAAGATTTAGATGATGAAGCATATGTACATTATTTTTCAACTTCTTAATTTCTTCCCCTAATGCTGAGTGAATTGTCCAATCAAATTGACAATTATTTTTACTGCGACCTATTTGGGATAAGGGTTCAAACTATGTATTTATTCTTAGTATTCTTTACTTTTCATCTCAGTGCAATATTGTAGATTAATTGTACATATATTGCACTATCAAATAATTAGATGAATAAATCAGGCTCTTGACCATAAGCCAATTATAACATGGAGAACTATAATGTTGGCATGATGTGTAATAGCAAATGAAAAGTAATTTGTTCTCAATGAAATTAATTGTATGTTAACAAGTTAAATGCTTGAATTCCACATTTCAAAAGGCATGAATTAAAGGCATAAATCAAAAGGCAATGATTGCTGCAGAATTGATATCTATGTAAGAAAATTCACATGTCACCAAATTAATTTCAGTACACGTGATAGATTATTATACTTATTAAAATTATTATCTTCTAATTAATTCACTTTGATTTTGAGAAAATTGCATTGATAACGATTTATAAACTAGAGAGAAAAAGAGAGGACAAAAAAGAGAAGTCAATAGTCTTTTATGCTTTATTGAGAATTAAAACCCCTTATTTATAGGGAATGATTATGAATACAATGATAAAAAAATTTAAAACTGCAGTGATACAATTGTCATTTACTAATAAACTTATCATCCGCAACACTTTGAGCTAAATGTTAAGTTATGCTTTAAAATTTCTCTCTCAAGGAGTCGAGGGAATTAAACGATTTATTGGGACTCACGGTTCACCATGGAATCCAATTGCTACAAGATTGAAGTGATGGGCTCATTTGGAAAGAACACAAGTTGGAGACTTAAATGCTACTATACCTTTTTCTAGTAAAATCTATGATTTCAAACTAGTACCATTGAGAATTATTTCATTTCACACGAGTAAAATTAAAAACAAAACCAGCAAAGTTTTTGGGTAACTTCTTCTAGTGGTCCTAACCTTTCATAAATATAACATTCATGTCCTTATCAGTGACGGATTTAGTGTGGAGGCAGCTGGCACATCCAAAAATTTCCTCTAAATATTTAAACTCTTTAATATCCATCTCCAACTTTTATGTTAATTTTACTTCCACATTTACAAGTTTTGTACTTCAAGATTTTTCTTCCACGATTTTAGTTATAGAAATTTGCTCACAACTCTAAAAGCCTAGCTTCGCTCCTGGTGCTTACCATTGTATTTGTGATATTCATGTCTCCAACCTTTTAATATTATGGGCATGTATCACAACTAACTACAAACATCTATTTAGATGGCAAATGATCAAACGGTGATAAGTGTAATTTCTACGCTTATTCGAAATCCTAAATGATAATATTTTACTTTCTTTAGATAAATACTACCTAACTTATGTTATATTGCATTTTGTAGGTAAAACTCGATATTTTATGAAGAATATGAGAAAAGAATGCAAAAATAGTGAAAACAAATGGTGAAATCCAAAAGTTTGGGACTAAATTGCAAACAATTCATAGATGAGATGGATGACAAAATGAAGATCAAAGATGCCAAAGATTTATTTGAAAGATAAAGGAACAATCAAGATTACAAGAGAAAATGGCTGAAATGAAGCAAATCCAAAGTGTGGGGAACTAAAATGAAAATACTCAAAAATTATGATGGACCTCATGATAAAATTTTGAGAGTGTTAGATGTCAATTAGATGTAATAAGAAGTCAAAAAGGAATGAAATATAATCAAATGATCTTTACAAATCAATTTCCAACCACACAAGACATATTTTAAATTTTCAACCAGAGTTTGAGATCCATTTTTGGAATAGTAAACGTTCGAATTGGAAAATTTCTATTTCTAGAAGAATTTTTAAGTTAATTTTTCAATACACTTTGAATCACATCAATCGAATATCAAAAAAAAAAAAGTTATGACCAAGATACTAACAACTGTGCAAAGACAAAATCATGACCATGCGAATGCAACTTTTCTTATTTGATTGAAACTCTTTTGGAATGCAATTTCGACGTGAATCTTAACCAAATTTCATCATCTAAAATTCAAGTGGGGCAGCCATTGAAAGAGTTCTCTCACCTCTCAAAATTTAGATTCATATTATAAAATCATTCAAGAACGAGGGTAAGCATTAAGATCCAAGGCGGATTACACAAGATTATTGAAAAATATTCATCACCTTTCAAGATTCAAATCAAGAAAATGAATTTTTCCACTCCCTTCATTATTTCTTCTTTCCGGGTAATGTTTTTCCAGTATTTCTTATATAATTTAGTCATTAGAATGTTAGGCTAGTTTTTCTATTATATTGGAGGAATGATGAACCCCATTGCATATTTATTTTGATTTAAAACTAGTAATTTAATTATTTCTTGATTGATTTTGTATATCCATTGCATTATTTAATTGATTGGCCACCATGAAAAAATTATTTGCTTGTTGTAGTATTGAAAGGCTTATAAAAAGGTTAGAACACAGGAAAATTAACATATATAGTTAGAATTAGGAATCATCTTTATCACATATACGATCACACATAAATAATCTATAGTTTAATGCATTTTGGTCATATGAATTCGAATTGAGTAGAATCGGATCATGATTATAATAGACTTCATTTGTCTTGAAAATGAGAATTAAATACACTAGCGTTATCGATTGTCACGAAAGCATGAAATTGACTAGATTACAAATCAGGAATTAAAATAAATGGCAATATTGGGATTCAAAATCCAATATAATCATTTACATATTTGACAAAATATTTGTAATGTTGCCTTAGTTTAGAATTAGTATAAATAACAACAAAATCACATTTTTATGTCACGAACATCGAATTTAGTAGTAACTAGTGAACTATGATTAAACATTATTCATCGTAGGATGATAACTCACAACTCTTTATTATTACTTGTCAATGATCTCGTACATTTGTGAGTTTTAGCCGAACAAGTTTTTTGTATCCTTACCAGGGAATAACAGATTTAATTTTCAATTTTTTTTAAAAAAAAAAAAATTGTTTTTTGTTCTTTGTAGACTTTAATTAAATACCTAATCTTTAATTGTTTCACTCTTTGCAGGCCTGTCGGTTTAAGCAAGTTCTTGACACGGTAGAGATTCTCCCTTTCCGAGATCGAAAGAACTTTCTAGCAATGCAGAAGAGAATAGAGAAGAGCTAGGTTAATGGCTGGGAATCAAAATCAAGTTCAAGATGCAGTACAGGAAACAACACTTCCAATTGAGCAACCATTTCCTGCTCAGCCGATATTAGTGGGGAATTATGTTAATCCAATGCCAACCCCTGTTCAACTTCCAATCATCTATCCGCCATTTGGACAAGCTTACTTCCACGTTCGACTAGATGTCGCAATCATCTTCCAAAATTATCATGACATTAGAATTTTTGGAAAGATCACAAAGGATCCTCCTGAACACACGTTTACAAATCAAAGCAGTGCTACATTGCTAAGGCCAACATATGTTTACATATGCATTATTTATTTATTTATATATTTATTCTCATTATGAATTCATTCTAGAAAATCAAGCATTCTTAGCCCTTGTTTGATACATATTCTTTCAAAATATATTATTTCAACTCATTTTTAACTACACATTTTTCAATAAAATAATATTTTCAATCACATTAATAACTTTTACTTACTTTTTAACCACATATTTCTCACTGTATCACTATTTAAAATATATTATTTTCTCAATAATATCTACCAAACACACTTAATATCTTTACTTACTTTTAGATTTATAGATTATTTGTATTTTTTTTATCTCGAGCCCCTAATCCTACTGGTGTGTATCATATGAGCTCAAATATGAATGCCTGTGAAAGCACGCCCGTTAATCGATTTTAATTAATTAGTTTAGACTCTTAAGTGATAAGAAGCTGGATCACTAAATTATTAACAATTAAAAGTAATAAATCATTTTTAATTATTTTTAGATGATTATTTAATCACGTCAATTTATCCTATATATTCAATTTCAACTTCTTTAAGTTCAAACGTTGATCTTCCTTTCAAATTTCTTCGACTTTATTTGGACTCTATTAGCCACATACTAATTTTACCATAAATTGAACTTTTCTAATCCTAATTTGATTTGAATTACAATATAATTAAATTCTAATATAAATTTAATAAACCCTTGTTTGAGCCACATTAAAATTTTCATTTTCATTTTTCTACTCATTTTTAACTACACATTTTTAATAAAATAATATTTTTCATCACATCAATAACCTTTCTTTCTTTTTCAACCACACATTTTTCATCAATTTACTATTCCAAAATACATTCTTCCAAAATAATGTGGCTCAAACACCCCCTAAATTATGATTTGTCTTAAAAAATTGCTAATTACAAATTAGACTTTACAGCCTACAAAAACAAGTGCGGTATGCCAATTTTTTAGTGGATTCATCCTAATCGCTACAAGATTTCACAATATTGTGTCTATCCTAGTCACTAAACAACTTAGAAGAATTTAAAATCATAAACCCTGTAATTTTCTACATCCACTTGACTATAATTTCAAGGATTATTCTTGGGTACATTAAGGTGCACATAGGGGTGTCCATCATATTGAAGGGGAAGGGGGGCCACTCGCAACACCAAGAATAACCCTAATTTCAATCTCTCTCATTTACATTTTCTAATCGTCGGAGTAGTTTTTACCTTTTTTTTTTCAAAAATGTCATTAATACCTTTTTAACCTCACAACTTCATTATAATTCCTAAATATCCTCGAAATATTCCAAATTATCAGAGAAAATTCTAGAATGTTACAATATTGTTCTCGACTTCACATTAAAATATATTTTAATTCCTTTTTCTTTCTTTCCTAATAGCAGCATCCATAGCTATTCAAGTCACATACAAAACATTATTGTAAAAAACCCTTAAAATAACATCGAAGACGGTAAACAGCTACTCGTCTTAAATCTAATCTTCCACCCACTTGATTCTTCCAACAAGAGTAATGCAGCAGATTTCTTCTCAAAAACAAGTCATCATCGTATTTAAATATTAGTACAAATTCAGTAGCTAACTTTCAAGTAGCAAATGTATTATTGGAAACAATTGTATAAAAAGAAATCAAAATCATCACTCTCAAACTTGACAACACAAATCAATTAGAACAACTCCACCCAGAAGAGAAAATAGAAATGGCATCAAGGAAACCTTTTGACCAACTGCAGTTTAGGAAAATATGACAAGTACTAATACAATATCTGTCACTAAAGTAGTAAACGTGATAAACAAAAAAGGGAGCAAAATTTTATGCCAATAGATGGCAATGACTTATTTTCACTAAGAAAATAAAAAATCCATTCTACTCTCTCTATAGACAAATACTCCGTGGTTGAGCAAGTACGATCCTCTTAATACAGCAAAATGATAAGAAATAGCGTGGTATAGAAGCTTTGGAACCTGATAATCTTGCCTTGTTCAGGTACATAAACAAATGAGGTGGGAGTTAAAAAGCTTCCCGACCACAATCTGGCACGTTATTCGTCACTGGTATCGGATATATGAAGTTAATTACCTTTGCTCTTTCCATATGAAAGATTTTATTGTTTATTTTTTTGGTTTATAATGACTTATCCATGGTTACTTTCATGGCACGGAGCTATACCTCAAAAGGGTTCTGAGTGTATTTTATACCTTTGCCTCCCACATTTAAGCTTCCAATTATCACTGTTTACAGGCTTGAACATGCGTTCTGATTCAATCTCAGATTTAAGTGAAGACTGCAGTCTCTTTAGGTGTCCGATGCATTTCTTATGTTCAACTAGAGTGGAGCTAAGGTTATTCTGCACGTCAGGACCAAACTTCCTCTCGTAAGGAGACTGCCATTTGGCTTGCAAATAAGCCAAAGATCTCCAGGGAGGTAGAGGCATTGAATTCTGCTTCAAAGAAGATCTAGCTGCTTCGACCATTACCTGAAGGTATTGTTTAAGCTTGGTAAAAGTGCCCACGTAAATGACAGGAAGAGAATTCAATATACTGTCATAGGATTCAACAGCTCTAGCAATCTCAAAGTGGCTCCGAAAATCTATGTCAATAATCAATCGGCATCCAGAATCATTATAGCCAACAATATCAATGTATTCATGATCCCCTGAATATGAAGTTAAAAAGTATTGTATCAGAATTTTAACGAAAGACCATACTCCGCTACATATAAATAAAATGCAACTCATTAGGCAAGGAATCAAAGCCAAAAGATATGTTGATCAATCCCCAATAACACAACACACAACAAAAAATCCCACCGCCCAAGTCTACAGAACTGTTTCTAAGCACTCAGGGGTTTTCCTCTGGTGAGGTAATGCTACATAATAACTATATTACACGTTATTTTCCTTTCTATGATTATCAAAGAAATGCAAAAATTACTGCTTTAATACGAATTAGCTTGCCGATTTGCCAAGAGCAGAACTGCTTTTTTTGACAGGTTACTCATCTTCTTGAAGTCGCACTCAAATACACTAACTTGACAGAAAAGATTATTACCTCCAGGAACCTTGCCGCTCCCTTGCCACCTGGATGTACACACACCAGCATCATAACCAGAAAGCCTCAGAAGCTTCACCAGAGAGAACCTGATGCAGCTAGCATTACAAAGACCTGATTTCACATAGTGAAGATCTCTCTCAGTGATCGAAAGCGCAAGTGAGTTCGCCACCGACAATATGCCATGCTGATGATGATCCACCACCAACTTGTGATACTGAATGATCACAACAAACTCGTCAGAGTGAGAATAAACAAACTATTTGATGACAATGCTTGTTTGGCATGTGTTTAAAATATAAGCACTTTTGATCAAACCTACTTTTTATCCACGCATTTTGTGGGATTTACAAGAACTACCCACTTATTCACTATCGATTATTAAAACCTACCATACTTTTATTTACAGTAGAAGAAAAAGTTGTGCTGAGCGGTATAACAAAATTACAATGCAAAGACATGAATGCAAACTTGAGACTCATTTACAACACAACACCTACTAGCCAAGATATTGACCATACTGTGCACTTTTCCTTATCGCATTGATTATACAAAAAATAAATTAAGTTGTAAAACATGTTGCTTTACCAAAATCTTCTCTATGGAGAGAGACGCTTTGACTATAAGCTCAAAGGAGTGTTTTTACAGAAAGATGTAACTTATGTACCATAAGTATGCATTAAACTATTCCGAAAACAAGGAAACTGTAAATGCAATTCTTTCAAACGATAGAAACCAAAGGAAAGTATTCTCTAAGTTGAAACATCCAATTGTCTGAGGACTAGTCTGCACTCTCTCTCTCTGAAATCATTTACATTAAAAAAATATAAAAAGGAACGTGCTGCTACTATTCTACTTTGTTATTTACACAGTCTACCTCATCAACTTGGAATTAGTAGAGAAAACCAATTTACAAGTTTCCATTCTACCATTTTCAGATATCAGTAGCGTTATAAAATTATTCATAAATATAAAAATGCACACACCCCAGAACAGGTGTCCTGGCCTTAGAATTTCAGTGTTCCTTCCCGAATAACTATGAAAATACTATGAAAATTGCAAAATACCACGAAACATATTTAGGATCTCAGGAAAACATAAGCTTCATAAAAACTGACATGACGTAAAAACAATAGACATAGACCCCTCCACGGATTTTTTACAACTTCTTCCATACTTCTTCCTCAGCCAGAGGGCAAGTCTCAACTATTCATTTTCACTATCACTGCAAGCTTATGCTCAATAAGTAAATCTTTTTCAACTTTTGAGGGTAAATATTGTTGCTTCTTTCCAAATTAATACCAAATATAAAACATTATAAAAGCCCCATAAAGACCAAGAAAATGATAGGATAATAAGAATATAAAACAGAATACGCAATTCCAAATTCATATCAAGAGATTAACAAATTACGGAAGAGAAAAGAAAGAAAAATGCTTAACAGAGATTTTCTCAGCAAGCTGCGCAAGATCGGAGAGGGCAGAATCGCTATCGCCGCTACTTGAATACTCGGCCCCACCACCATGTTCATTCTCCAAGAAATCACTCACCATTATTGCCAAATCAAGCTCGCTTTCCTGGCTGAAACCACCGCCTCCACCACTGCTGCCCGCCGCCAGGATGGCCCATGGGTCACCTAACGGAGCTATAACTCTACAGTCCATCCCACCACCAACACCAACAAGAAAGCCCGTATACAAAAAAAATTTAATTTTTCCAAAAGAAAAATGAAAAACCAAAACCCTATTGATAAAATTTATTTAAATTTTCGCTATAAAAATCGATGTTCGAAATTCTCCATTTTCGGTCCCAAAAAAAAAAAAAAATCTATCAGAAAAAAAAAAATGCAGTTCGAATAATTAAGAAGGAAAAATTATAGAATTCTGAGTGAATCAAATTTAGAATTTCTGAATTTTATTAATCTATGGCACAAATAAATCATTTGATTAGATGAAAAAAAAAAACAAAACTTTCAGCCGAACAAGCTGTCAAACGACATGATTCGTATTCTTGAATTATGCTTTTCCAAGACACAAACAATTAATGAAAAAAATCGAAACATACAACAACTTAACCAAGAAAAAGAATCTCTAAACAAGAAAACAGAAAACAAAATTGAACTAGAAATGAGAATGGAAGGGTTTTTTCATGGGAATTATGAGGACAAAATGGGGATTTTTTATGATCCAAAGGGGTGAAAAGAAAGGGAAAGAGAAGTTCCGTCCGTTGCCAGCCAACCCAAGGGATGAAGAAGAAGGAACATCCTTCGTAGAGATATTTATGTGATTTTCTGTGCGCGTAAAATGACGATAAAGGGCTTGTGGGTGTTTCGTAATGACCAAGTAAACATGTCTCCTATCACGGAAAGTCCGTGGGAAATGGATGAGGTGAAATTTTGATGAAATGAATGTGGACGGTACTCAGGGGATATTCCTTTTTTTGTTCGTTTGATTCATTTATTGCTAAGCCCTATGATAACGTCTTTCATTTTTGGCATATTATTTGTGATTAATTTCGTTTGTCTCGTCCCATCGTCATCCCGAACATAGTTGGAAGAAAGGTTTAGTTTTGATGAGATGAGAATGTGAAACTAGACGCTTTTTGTGCGTCTATTAGGTGTAAGTAAATTTCGATTCAGTTAAAATTCGAATATAGTTATAAAGGTTTTACTCTTTTTTCGAATAATTTTGCTTGAGAAGATTAAAGTGGGAAACAAAGTCTATTCCATCCATCAAAATTTCTTAAGTTACGAAATTCAAAATCTTATTAATTATTTGATCTAAATTTCGAGCGGACAAGAATTTTATTCATCGAATTAATATATAATCTTAAAAGTCCCAATACAAGTCACATTATAAATGTAACTTGACTGTACAATTACTTTTAGAATGGTCGTACAATTTAAAAATTCAATCAAGAATAGCTAGCTTTGATTAATTATTCACGTTGGCACCACATTATAAATGTAACAAAGTTCTCTAATTTTTGCTTATTTTTCAGTGTGTCCTTTTTATTGTCATATCATTACCTTTAGCACATCTTGTCTGATACCAATTTATGTTTCTGAGTAAAATATATTGTCGATTTTTTATATTTATTGTTTATTTTGCTTATTTAAAAATATAAGAGGCAAACAATTTTCTTTTACTCCCACCTAATTGTTCTTTTCGTCGTTATTATGGACAAAATGTTATTATGGAGAAAATGTGTTAATTAATAAAGGTTTATAGATAAAAACACTACCAAATAAAGTTGAAGATGTATGAGAAAAATTAACATTTTTTTTTTTTTTGCTTGAAATCGTCTGTGGGAATGAAGTATGTTAATTTCTCAAAGGTTGCCGACAAAATAATAATAATAATAATAATAATAATAATAATAATAATAATAATAAAATAAATAAATATTAAATTGAGAATGGGTTTGCTATTTTGCTCAAATGTTGGGGATGAATAGTGCAATCTACACAATTATTATTAATTATTATAGTGTATAATTACTTTATTTACAACTAATAATTGATTATTTATAGATAATAAATAATCTTTATTGACCAAATGAATTACTACATGTGAGTTCCAAAGAATTATAAATGAACGAATGAACTATCTAAAATAAAAGATTCCTAAATCAATGAGGAAAAAGTTTGTTCATCCTGTAGAATTTATTTTCGAAAATACTTTGTTACATTTATTTATTTGTTTGATAAGATACGATTTGATTTTCCACAGGAGTGAATTCCAAAGACGCCCTTATTTGATTTCACTAAAAAATGAATTAAAATTCAATTCAAAGTCAATATTTATTTTAATTACTCATTTCATGTTATTGACAACGTTTCAATTATACATTCTATCAACTTCAAAATTTAATAAAAATATAATTTTTTTTTATCTAAATCAAACAGAGCTTAATTTATTGCGTTAACAAAATAAAGTTTAGGACCCGTTTGTTGCACATTATTATAGAACGAGAATAAAAAATGTAGTTGTTATTGGGCCCCCACACAAGAGATAGAAATTCAAAATTGATAGCTTGATGTGATGGATAATGATCGTATTTTTCATTTTTATGGATAAAAAATGAGAACCAAACAGGAGCTAAACAACTTATATACCAATTTATTTAGAAATATTTCTACCCAATATCAACATATGACGTGAATAAAATATTAAGAATTATTAAAAAATATATATCATTCCTAGTTAAAGAGTACACGTCAAGATTATCTTGTATGTACACTCACGCATTATTTAAAAAAAGGTGAGATAATATGCATCCGAGAAAAAAATGTGAAAATTATGTTAATCTATTTATAGTCAACGAATATAAAAATTAATAAGAAATTTAGACAGACAAGCTGACTCAAATANTATCTTGTATGTACACTCACGCATTATTTAAAAAAAGGTGAGATAATATGCATCCGAGAAAAAAATGTGAAAATTATGTTAATCTATTTATAGTCAACGAATATAAAAATTAATAAGAAATTTAGACAGACAAGCTGACTCAAATATTGAAAAATAGACATGACAATTGCGTATTAACTAAGGCGTAATATTTGAAATTGTGATAAATTAATTATGTTATAATAATTTTTCTCAATCACCAGCTATAATTATTTCTGAAGGGAGAAATGTTAAGGGCTTTGCTAAATGTGTACAGACCCCTCCACAAGAGGGGGTTTCGCGATTTTTTTATTGGTTATGGGCCTCCCTTCTTGTAAGAGGGTTTGTATATCGGTGTCAACCTCGATGTACAAATAACAAAATTCAAATGTTAATTGGACAAAATGACCCACTTACTTGAAATAGGTCGAAAAAAACAAAGCCTAAAAATAACTTAACACGTGACTTGTTTATAGTTATTTTATTACCATCTACATTCTCTAGTTGTCTAAAATTAACGAGACGCCCGACAAAGAGTACGCCATTGAATTCAACAAAATGATCAATTTCTTTTTTGAGTTTTAATAATTTTATGTGAGCGTTCATTTTACCAATATTTAATATACCTTTATGTGATTTTCCGTTGAAGTGTATATTTGGGGGTGATTGCAATATGGACGATTTTAAAGTGATTTTCATTATAATGATAAGTGAAATGGGAGCAGCTTAAACTATGAAACAGTGGTTGTAGGTGAGCAATATTTGTTGAGGAGGAACAAATCCAATTCAATTGTTCTTCTAAATCTTCCCTAACTGTAGACATGATTTGAAAGGGAACGAGAAAAAAACCATATTCCTCATTCATTTGAATCTGTCGTAACTTGGGTTCATCATGCTATACTCGAGAGGAAGGAAAAACGAGGAGTTTATGTGCTTTAGTAGCTATAGTTTTACAATCTCTAGTACTAAGATTTTTTCATTTCCATGTAAAGATAATTTCCTTCATGAATATGTACGCCCACTCCGCCAAATACAAATACCCAACATGGACTTTGCTAATGTTGTTATTCAATCATACTTCAGAAATAGTTCAAGGTTGTTGTTGTATATGTGACTCATATAGGGTGGAATACAAGTTTACTGGAATAAAAGTCTGATGCAGGAGCGAGGTGGAGTGAGGGCAATGGAGCGGAGTAACAGTATCGGCCTCTTGCACTTTAATTTATTGTCTGTTTGTCAGTGACGCTGAACAGGTACAATGGTATTTTCTTGTACAGGCTCTAAAGTCTTATATTGGCCAGAGGGGTTAGTATATATATACTGATGATGTAACCCTATTATTCATACTGAATAAAAAGATCTCTGATTGGCTCCTTGCGGATGTAGACACATTGTCGAACCAAGTTAAATGTTTGTGTTGATTTCTCTCTTTTTCGTCTATATTATTGGTATAAAATTCAATAACTAGTATCAATGCGTCATGTTTAGAGGGTGAGTTCTTTGATTGCAAAATTCAATGTGATGAAGTTCGATGGAATAGGGAATTTCGAATTGTGATAACGAAGGGTGAAGGATTTGTTGGCATGACGAGGGATGGTGAAAGCACTATCTGGGAAGAAGCTAGAGGCTACGTCAGTTGCCAATTGGGAAGAGCTCAAGGCACGAGCAGTGGGTACAATTCAACACTGTTTGGCAGACGAGATCATGTATCACATCATGGACGTTGAGTCTCTAGCGGAGGTTTGCCTAAAATTGGAGAGTTGTTACATGTCAAAGTCTTTCACGAACAAGCTACATCTAAAGCAGCGGCTCTACGGGCTCAAGATGCTAGACGGCACAGATCTCATTCAACACACCAACGTGTTCAATTAGATTATTAGAGATCTATGCGACTTGACATCAAGTTCGATGATGAAAACAAGGCAATGATGTTATATATAAAATCAACAATTGTAGATAGGCTCAACCATTTCAAAAAATTCCTCACTACTATCATCTCCCTTAGGAGTCTAGGACGTGTCTCCATCTCAGTGTAGTTGATCATGCTCTTGGACTAGCTGCTAATTATTGTCTTGGTAATCTATTGCTTCACTGAAAAGATCAAGAGCTAACTATTAAGACTTGATCGATCCCATCATTAATTGGAGATATTAGTAAATTGCCCAATCCCTTAATTGTTAGGCATAATGAATAGCTATCAGAAGCTTGATGTTTAAACTTATGCAATGAAATCATTAAACGAACTACTACAGAAAATAAGACAAATTTGACCAATTGCTCTAGAAATCGTATAAAATCATCGTATCTTAGGGTTAGTTCAAGGTGTCGTATCTCAATCCCAGTGTTGCTGATCGTGTAGTTGGCATTATAGAACACTTGTGAGAAACTCTAAAAAGATTGCTAATCAACTGACTGACCTATTGAAGAAAGGATGGACAAGGCAGGTAAGGGCCAATTAAGATAAACTTTCTAGGGAAACCCGAGAGTTCAACTAAATTACTAATACTTCTCTTACTATAATCGAGATTGAGATCTTTTGATTTGTTCAATCAAGTCCTATTAAAGCATTCTTCTAGTGGAGATACTACTACCAGTCATAACTTTCACTAATAAGGCATAACATTAAGAATCAAGTTAAAATGGGGATCTTGAGTCATGACATGCTTAACGAGATGCAAGCAGTTCTCTTGCTATGCTTTATTATCTTTTGTCTTAGGTTAACTATTAGCCAAAGGGTATCGGAAACTCCTGACTACACAATGGTGACCCTTGGTTCTTCAGTCTTGCTTGTAGCGTAAGCTTAGGGAGTGGCCTGAAATCTTGCAACTTGTGAGTAATTATCATGGATCTATCTATTCATTAAAAAAACGAGTTCTGCATAAAAAAAAAGTCCCCCTTATATAACGAGATACTGCTTTTCGAATCCATCTCTTTCTTTACGAGAATTTGTTAATCTTATGACAATTTAGATCTTATGTTCTTTAGATGTCCAATTTATTTGTCAACTGTCTAACTATAAAATGAAGAGATCCAAACTATGAAAGCCGAAAAATTAGATAAAACGAGTGTTTTCAAACTGAGATCTAAAAACCTCTCCCATGAAATTAAGAAAAGAAAAAAAGATCGAATGTATTCTATCTATCTTGGAGAAACAAGCTTGGGGTGAACCGTCTCTCCAAACGTGTTGGGCCATTTCATACCTTGACCTCGATCTTCTTTTGACACTTTTATCCATGTGATTTGATTAGATATTTGTTTGCAATGTCAGGAATTTCATTTTTATTTAGGAGTATTGATTTGACAAGAAACTAAATTTGGTAGAGATGCCTTCCTCTGTCGTGTGAATTGGCCACGTAGTTTCCAATGTTTTATTTATTTATATTATTGTCGACCTCGACAAAATGTGGTCCATTTATCACTTGTTCCTCATAATATATGTTTAAACATAATTGCAATGCATAATTTATAAATAAAAATTTAAACAATTGAAAGACACCCCATGTGATATGCAACTTCGTTACAGGACCGGCAAGCAAGAATCTAATCAATCAACAGCAAAGCTTAAATGTAGAATCCAATCATTTCACAAGTTATTCTAACGAAAAAAAAAGTCGTGCGTACAGGAGAGAATTAACAGAAATTCACACAGGAATTCAAATTTTACTCACATGGGTGGGCACCGCTGTGTGTGTTCTGACAGGTACAGAAATTTGAATTCCTGTACCTACCTATATCATGTCTCCATTCTAAACTCTATTTTGTAATAATTGAGATTTATAGTTCTTAAATATTTTATTTATTATCCAATAATGAAACGTGTCGTTGGGAGGAATAATTGGACAAACAGCCCCACTTTAGAATCTTACAGGACAACTCCATATAAACATCTTGATATAAACAATGATATAAAATTATCAATTATATTAGTAGAACCTACAAATTAATCTGAGAAAAATTGACAGTTGATCCCTTTTTTTTTTATGCAAATATATTTTGAAATGGTATTTTGATGAATAATGTATGATTAAAAAATAAAAAAATAAAAAGTTTTGAATTTATGTATATTATTATTATATTAAAAAATGTATAGTTGAAAATAAAAGAGAAAAATATGCATTTTGAAAATAATGAAAATCAAACAAGAGCTGAATATAACATTGATGTACATTAATTCACGAGTAAATAGAATTTTATTTCTTGACAATATCTTAGAAAAAAAAAATTTATCTAACACCATTAATATTAAACACCAATAAATGTATCGTTATCATATCATATGTTATATTAAATATACCATAATTTTTTGTATTTAATTGAAAATATAATTTAATACCATTAATGTTATCAACTAGATTAATATTAAACATCAATGGTAAAAGCTTTTATGTTGGCTCAAGAAAGGACATCAATGGACTATTTCTGTTTTGATATAATCTTTTAGTTTAGAAGGTATTATAAAAAGATCACTAAAGTAACTTTTGTACGATATTTGGTCCCACTAAAAAATTTCAAATGCTTACACATATGGTAAATTTATAAATCATTTATAAAAAAAATGTTAACGTATCCTTCAATATAAACTATTAGTAATTATGGATATATAGTTAAAATAAATATTTGATTTCGACTAAATTTTTAAAATATTTTTGAATTGGTTGCCTAACAAAACTTCCATTTCGAAGCCCTTGTTTGACAATAATTATTTAAAAATTCATTTTTCTACATATTTTTATTCAATTACACATTTACACAATAAAATATTATACACATAAGCTCAAAAGTTTTCGCTATTTTTTAACTACACATTTTCCTAAAAATTACTATTCAAATCATTGTTTTTCCGAAATAATGATTATCGAACATGAGCTTAATTTATTATCCTTAAGCTAAACCTCCTTTTTAATTTGGAAATTTTCAAGAATTGAATTGAAATTCCAAAATTTGCAGATAAGGATGTCAATGTGACTCGTCGACTCGAGAGAAGCCCAAGCCGAGGCTATGGCTGAACCCCATTTTGAAGTGCCGACTTGAACCAACCCCTGTGGCTCGTCAAGGCCGATGGCCCGTGACAAGTCGGGCCAAGCTTTAAAAAAAATAAAATTAAAAACATTAAAAAAAATACCAATCGTAGTTGCATGCAACCGTAGCGTTGCATTTTTTTTTTAATTTAAATTGGAAATTCAAATGTAGTTGAAATGGATACATTTTTTTTTTTTGCTATAAATATGCAAAAACAAAAAAAAAAATTCATATCAATTTACTTCAATCAATCTCCAATTTCTTTACTCTAATATTTAGTATTCTAATCTCCAATTTCTTTGCCACAGTGTTTACAACATGGTTTCTATATATTAATTTCATTTTGAATACCAACTTTTTTACGTATCAGATGTTGCCAAAATTCGATGATTCTTTTTTCGACCTTTTAATCTCAAGTTGTTCTTCCTTTTCGAAATTCTCTAAATCAATTGAAATATTTTGAAATACATCGTAACTAAATGGAGTACTCGAACTACTCTTAAACTCATTAATCTTATCGCTAATAAAATACATCTATACTATTATAACAAAATATATTGAATATTAGAGTAAAAGAAATTAAATTTTAGAGTAAAAAAATTAGAGATTGAAAATGAAACTAGAATACTGCAAAATTTTATAAAACTCAACTAAATTGGAAAATAGAGGAAAAAAATTGGAATAAAAAAATAGAGACTACAATACTGAATATTAAAATAAAGAAATTAAAGATTGATTCAAGTAAATTAATATGAAATTTAAAATTTTTTCACATATTTATTGCAAAATAAAATATATCTGTTTTAACTACATT
>CAIGRN010128249.1:0-10697 GCA_903798345.1 Fraxinus anomala
CTCATTATATATCAAGCAAAAAACCGAACACCTGGTAAATAGTCTATTCGTTGTACAACATTGAAGGAATTGAAATTATAAATAAATGTTGTCTTGTAAATAACCATCCAAATAAGAATTGAAAGAAAGAGGAAAAAGAGACAATTTTACTTGCCCTCGATAGTTCCTGAGATTAATATCAACTCCAGATTCAACTAAGAGGGAAACAATCTAAATACAACCCACAAGGTACAAATAATATAATCACCATCCAAGTTCCAACACCGTTTCTTTGAGGTTAAACATATTGAAAAAACTTGCACTGAATTATAATATACCTCGTGGTGAACTTGAGCAGCCGAGTAATGCAGGGGAGAATTGCGAACGCCAAAGGTCGAATACCTCACGAGGCGAGGACTATACTCCAATAAAGCCTTGGCTTTTTGAAGATACCTATCTCTACGTAAATCGATTATTGGAAAGGGAAGAGATTGAGGTAAATGGAAAGGGAAGGGATTGGGGGAAAGGGTTAGCAGCCTACAAGGGACGCTTGCAATGTGGGGCCTTTTTTCAAAATGTTAAGAGACTTGGGCTTGGGTAGTTTGGTGGGCTTTTTTCAAGGCAAAACATTAAGGGCCCAGGGGGCCCTTAATGGGTCGGCCCCTCATTGTGCACATGTTATCACTGCAGCTTAGAATTATCTACTGCAGTAATCATTTTGTTCATAATAAAGAATTACAATTTAAAATTTAATATATATTTAAACATACCGCACGTCTTATTTAAAGAATTTACTAATCACGTTAATTTTATAAAACCCAAGTAGTGTTGCATTACAATCTCGAATTCACGTCATGTATTCAATCTAACATTACTGATCTTAAACATCAATTTTATGCAATAGTTGAGAAACTATGTGTTACACCCCACTCATTTATAGTCAAAGACAGTCTTGGTGTAGGTCCAACGTCTAGAGGCATCCATTATCGACGCACGTCATGTTTCAAATCCATTAGGATGATTCGGGATGGATCCAAAACCCTCTAAGCATCCTATGGGATAAGCTTTTTGAAGCCTCAATTATAAGTCAAATGTGGTTGCTTCTCATTATCTAGTTCTTAGGATATACATGATGGGTTACTACCTTTGTCGAACAACTAGGTCATAGGCACCACAGCCCCAATCTGAACCAATGTCCATTTCACACCTCATCACGACCCTCCTTACTCGTGTCATGACATAATAAGGTTCTGCTCAAGCCATTGAGGACTTTTTTACCTGGTATAACATGTTTGATTGTGACCGTGTTCGTTTTGCCAAAAAAATAATAATAAATAAATAAATAAATAAATAAAAACTTAACATATTTGCTAGGCAATACTAATAGTCTGTAACCTGCCACTACGAGCGAATATAACAACATATGACTAGTTAGCCCATGATGAAAATGCTCATCATTGAAAAATATGTCACTACATTTCATCGCAGATAATTCTTGAGCAACTTCTTAAATTAAAAAGGCTCTTTGTTTGTTTCTGAGTATAGGACTCATGTTGATGAGTTATTACATTGTTTAGGCATTGATGAAACTAAAGATGTCACTATCACTAGGTTTGATTATGACCTTAAGGTTTGAGTTCAAATATTTGATTCAAGTCCTCAACCCTGACTAGTTAGAGGATTCTTTCCACAAGCCCCTTTTACGTGAGCTACACATTTGTTCTCCCTATGCCCGACATAGCTCCACCCATTCTCTAACCTTAGTCAATCTCATACCAGTTTACTTAGCAATGGATCAAGCACCATCACCGATCCGTACTTTTTTAGGTCGTTAACCAATCCTACCAGTCCTTTCTGTAATGCCCATCGGGCATAACCTTCTCATTATATCGCCTCTCGAAATCCCACATCCCCAATTGTTTGTTACAATTGTCAAAATATGGATCATATTACTTTCCAGTGTCCATTTCGCACCATTGCCCTGAAATAATTCACGGTCCCATAGTTTGATCCTTTTGAAGCCTATGCGGATGTTGACAATATCATACCAATCATGAGATGTATCATTTCTACTCTTACTGACTATGATTCTTGGAAATAGACTTCCATTTCCATATTTAGATTATGTGCAATAATTGTTCTTGCAAATTAGTGATTGAAGGGGTAGTACCATGAATGTTGTCCCTAAGTTTGCAGTTGGCTATTGACAAGTTCTGCCTCAAACTTGAACCTCATCCCCGTCCTTTTAAGGTTGTCTGTTTAGCCAAAAATCTTTACCTACCAATCATCATTATTTAATACCATTTACGCTGGGTTTATTCTGTTGAAATTTTATGAAACTTTAAATTTTATAAAACTAGAAAACCTAATTGCTAAGATCCTCCATGTCAAATCATTAAGAAAATTAATAATTCAGAATATACCTTAATTCTTTGGGAATAATTTCTATTACTGGATTTTGATTCCTAATCTTAAATCTAGATTATTGGCTCTTTTGGTTCTTGAGTTTTTTATCTTGATTTTGCTTCTTGCTCCATAATCTTGATTGTCTTGTTTTTTCGATTTAATTATTCCAATCCTTCTTTTTTNAATTAATGCAGAACATACCGTGATCCATTGATTTGTATCTCGAATAATGAATCTTGAATTTTGATCTTTAAATCTTAATTTATCGTTCTTCAAATTTAATTGCTCTAATCTTTCTTCTTGACTCTTGATTGTGGATTTTGGATCTTCCTCTTCAATATACTTTCTCATGTATTCTTGTGTTGATGGAATGACAAGAAGAACGATAAGTTGTATATGAATTGAGGATCATAATCCTATTTATAGTTTCTATATGTATTTAGCCCATCATCAAATATAATCCTAATGGATCTGGTCTCTACACATATAATACGGCACATACTTTATTTAGATACTAAGATACTATAAGCTCAACAATTTAATTCTTTATTAGATCACTTCAATTGGATTCAACTTTAAGATAGACTTATACACAATTAATTACATATGTAAACCCACATGACAAATTAATAAACCCAACAATCTCTCTGTTAGGCCACATATGTTACCTTATAAATGTGTACAACCTTATGACGTCAAAACTTTGGCTATCCTAACCAAAAATATTTTTCGAACAATCTCGTCCATTGATTATATATCAATATAAGATTAAAGTGGTTTTCATTACAAATATTATAACTAAACCCATCGATGGTCACGTATATCGATACAATCAAATGATATAGATTACATGTGGATGTGTAATATGAAAATTACATGTAATGTGATCCAAACATGTCTATTTCCAACTAATCCTACCTTATTCTTTAATAAAATCAATCATAAACTTTAAATAGAATGGAACTGAATTGAATACTTTATTTCTGAAATAAATCGAATATCCACGGATAAAAAATGTGTCTAAAATAGACAACATTCAAATTCTTTCCTTTTGAGTAAGGACCTTGGATGGTAGCCATTTAGTAAATGGATTCATAATTATGAAATTTGTCCTAATATGTTTTATAGAAACATAACCACTCTAAAAATTTTCCTTGACAACTAGGAACTTAATGTCTATAAACTTTGACATCGTCAGGCTATTATTGAAATACAAGACTTCTATTGTCATAGAATAACTAAAGTGGTCTTTCAAATCCATGTCTAGTGACAAAATTTTGCAACCATATTCCATGATCAGAATCAAAATATCCAATGATCTCCAATTGGTCTGACTTTCCTGAATAATCTAATGGCTGCTGTCTAAATTTCCATCATAGAGTTAACTAAATATTTGCCTAGCATTTCAACAATGAATGCTATGTCCGGATGTGTGCAAATCTAAGTATACCTTCTCAACTGCTGAAGCGCGGGAATATTTTTGTATTTTTCTTTATTTAAATTTATCCTTGGAGCATTAATTGAGACTAAACTTGTCTCCCTTAATAATAAGGGTATCACCTGATTTACATATTTGCATCATGAATCTCTTAAAAACCTTATCGATAGAACTCTTTTGTTATAAAAGAGGTGTCGCTAAAATTTTTTATTTCAAAATTTCATAACAGAAATCTCTTCATTTCCTACAATAAGCTTATATCATTGCAGACAAGCAGTATGACATCGACATACAATACCAAAAAATATACTTACTTCTACTGAACTAATGATATACACAATCATCAATTGAATTCAACTCAAAATCAAATGATATAATTATTTGATGAAATTTGTGATACCATTACAGGAAACCAGCTTAAGTCCATAGATGTATTTTTTTAACTTGTAAATCATTTGACGTAGCGTAAGATCAAAATATGTTACAAATGTCATAATTGTTCTAAAAGAGTCTTTCATAAAAATCGGAGAAAAAGTCTTTTTATTGTGAATGCCTTCTTTTTGAGTAAAGTCTTTTGCAACAAGTTGAGCATTATATCTCTCTACATCATCCTTCGAATCCCTCTTAATTTTAAATATCCAGTTACAACTAATGGACTTCACACCTTCAAACAATGGCATGAGTTCCCAAACGTCATTGTTATTTATAAATTTTATCTCTTTATGCATGGTATCAGTCTACTCTTTAGAATTATTCCTTTGCATGGTTTGATGAAAGATGATTGATCAGTTCTTCTTCCATCAATCTATGACATCCATATTTTTTTGAAGAAAGACTACAAAGTCATCTATAATTGTCTTTCTCCTTTTTATAGTGGATTTCCTTAATGGCATTTGTTCTTGAGATTGTTGAATTTGTTTTTCTGAAAACAATCTCTTGATTGTATATTGGAAATTTTGTATTATTGTCTTGATCTAAAATTATTTTTTTAACAAGATCTAGAGCAAGAATTTGTCCATAGTCATAGTCATAGTCATTGTCAATTGCAATATAAGAAATATATACATAATCTTCATCCATGACAAAATTCTTAACCTTATCTCCCCCCTCAAACTTACATCTTCAAGGAATCAAAACTTTCCCATTTCGAAAATTGACCTAATTGAGGGATCTTTCAAAAAAAAAAAATGTAACACCTTAACAATTGCTTTACTTCGAACTTTGTTGAGAATTTAAGTTGCAGTCTCTAGTACTTCTATCTAGAGAGATTCTGATGTACTGTGAAAATATTTCACATTCCTCTAGAAATTTAGCAAAAGACTCTGGACATTGTTCTCCTGATCCGGCATATCTGTCATAGCATTCACCACTATAGTAAGATCTGACTTATTAAATTCTTTTACAGAGTTTTTTTTCAACATCAACCTTGAACATGTCCAGTATTAGGAATTTCTCATAGATTAGATATAGGTAGTCATAGTGAGAAAAATTCGTCTATAAACATACTAAATTATTGTTGATCATTCCAAAAAAATCGAATTGAATGGCCAACAGATATCCATATGAATTAGTTCTAAAACATCCAAAATCCTATTGGCACCTAATCTCTCTATGTTTGTTTGTCTTCCCTTAATGTAATTAACATACACTTAAATCTGAAAATTAAAGGAATCAAGAATTCCTTCTGACAAAAGATTTTACATTCTCTTTTGAGAAATATTACCTAATAATGTGTGTTGTAACGAAGTAAAATTATCATTGGTTAATTTATGTTTAATACCATGTCAATTCATATGCAAGATTTATTTATAACAGGCAACCGTATTAAGCAAACATATGTTATCGTAATCTGATAAAAAATTGGTGCCCACAATATTTGAATTAAGAAAAGATCAAACTGACTATTTTCAATTGAACAAGAGTAACCGAACTTGTCCAATATAAAAATAGAAACCAAATTCCATCTAAAAGACGGTACCGCAAATATCTCTTTCATATTCAAATCATAATCAGTCTTTAATAATAACCTAAAAGTCCTTATAGCCTCAAGTTTAACTGATTTATCATTGTCCCCATATAGATGAATCTTTCGGCATTAATTGGATTTTTGCTAGTCAGACAACCTCGCATAGACACACTTATATGAGTAGTGGTACCGAAATTTATTCACAAAATTTATCCACCAAGTGTGTCTAGATATTGACACTAAACTAACTTTAAAATAAACCAAAGTGAGAAATGTGTTTTTTTATACACACCAAGTGTGGCATTTAGTACAATATCTCTTTTATCTATCCCAAATTTTCACAAAAGTAACTAACTTTAAAATAGCCAAATTGAACCGAGTCAGATTCAACTTTCTTATTCTTTATAACTGGTCCTTAGAGATACATGTCAAGTGGGTAATATCAATTTTATCTTGATTTAACCTTTCTTTTTCTTGCACACAATATGAAATAATCTCATTAAGAGTCCACTTTCTCTGTTGACTGTTGTAACTGACCTTAAATTAGCCAAATTATGCAAGAATGGAAGTCAAAACTAAATGCATGAGCAAATCATCAAGCAGCTCAAGGTTTAATGCTTTAGTTTTGATCCACGATGAGACATCTCCATGATGTACTCCCTTATATTTTCTTTACCCTTATACTTTAGTAAAATTAAATTCGCTAAAAGTGTAATAACTCCGGCTTTATTGCCTTTTGCAAAGTGTTTTTTTTTTCAATTTCATCAAGAAATTCATTGGCAGTAGTTACATTATCGGACACAACGTACCTGAATGCTGCTGAAATTTCATGTTTCATGATCACAAGAGTTATGCAATTTGAATGATCCCACTTATCCGAGTCCCATTTTTATTAGCGGAATTTTTATCCGTAAGAGTAGTGGATTGTTCACTCATAAATGCAAGGTTTAGATTCATGCAACCAAGAACGATATAAATGTTCTCTTTCCAACCCTTAAACTTTGATTTTAGCATATGAATTAAATTGATATTGACAGATATTGCAGAAGTTGATAGATTAATTGAATAAAGAATTTAAACCTAATTAACATGTTCACATAGGAATCCTTATTGGACAATCAATAATTTTAAATAATGGTGAACTCATCACAAGAGACCAAGCACAATATTGATATTTAGTTTTTGGACAGAAATACCAACTTATAAGTAGCACTCTTCGTGTAGTAATCAATATTGACAATAAATTCGGTCAAAAATCAAGTCCATTTTTAGATCGACTCAATGTTCACATAATGGAGAACTTTACAATTGTCACATATTTATCACCACAGGTATATAAATAATTCGGTCAAATATTAACCTTCATTTGGAAGGGTCAATACCCGCATTTATTACGTACACACAACATTCCGAATAAATTAATTTATGCAAGAGATGTTACTTTGATAACATGTTGCTTCAACTAATCTATTTTAGAAAATTAGTAATTCAAAAAAAAACTTTAAATACCAAGATTTAAAATTGATTGTTCCTTAACCCTTAACCCTTATCTTTTATTTATATTTATTTATTTATTTTGTTTTGACAAAAATAAATTAAAAAATTAAAAAAATTAAAAAGCAGCAAGTTGGTGTCACAATGCCACAACGCTGTCTTTACTAGCCAATGAAATAGTGCGTCATTACTGCCCATGGAGTCAAGCAGCTGGAATTATTGTTTTTTCTTATAAATTGCTTCAACTGGCATAATCACATGCCCACATGATTAGTGTCCAGACCAAACATGCACCATTAACACAAAGAACTCGTGATCTACTAATGGTCACTTAATTTGATTTCCAAAATAGATAGAATGATTATTTATTTTGAAATCCCCACTAAATAATTGCTCATATTTTAATCCTTAATGCAAAATTAGAAAACTTTTTCTTAATGTTGAATCCAGAATACAACATAAAGTAATCAATTATAATCGTACTCAAATTCAACAATTAATTTCTAAGATTGTCAAATTTGAAAATAGCAAAAAAAATCCAAAATTTTGAAATTTAAAGCTTGAAATTCACATCCCAAAATTAAGAAATCCAAAATATGAATTTCAACACTAAAATTCGTTCTTGAATCTCAATGATTTAACATAAAGGCGGCTCTAATACCACCTGTTGAAATTTTGTGAAACTTCAAACTTTCTAAAACTAGAAAACTTAATTGCTTAATTGTCAAGATCGTCTATGTCAAATCATCAAGAAAATTAATAATGCGGAACATATTTTAATTCTTTGGTAATAATTTTTTATTACTGGATCTTGATTCCGGATCTTGAATCTTAATTATTAGCTCTTTTGGTTCTTGATCTTGATTTCACTTCTTGCTCCATAATCTTGATTGTCTTATTTTTTCGATTTAATTATTTCAATCCTTCTTCTTGATTGTAAGTTTTGGATCTTCCTTTTCCATATGTTTTCTATTGTATTCTTGTATTGATGAGATAATACAAAAATGAGAAGTTGCATATAAATTGAGGACCATAACCATATTTATAGTTTTCATATGTATTTGGCATATCATCAAATACAGTCCTAATGGATCTTAATTCCACACATATAATCCGATCCACACTTTATTTAGATATCATAAACGCAACAATTGAACTCTTTATTAGATCACTTTAATCGGACTCAACTTTAAGATAGTCTTATACACAATTAATTACATATGTAGGCCCAGATGACAAATTAATAAACCCAACACATTCTACTCAGAGGATATTGATTCTGATGTCCTCTCAATAAATGTCGCTCATATTCTTTTGGGACAACCTTTGCTCTATGATCATCATAAACTTTAAGCATGATAATATCTACAAGTTTGTCCATAACGCAAGCTCATTTGTCTTGTAATATCCAAGCCCTCTAGCCTTAGCCTTTATGTTTGTCCTACTTACCTCTAGGAAGGATGGCTCTTGGCATTCAGTCGATAGTCGCATCAACAACAAAATACGATTAAGTATCATCTTCCTATACTGCGACTTGATGTTACGTTGGATGAGTTGGTGGCTTCTAACTGATTTTCTAATATTGATTTACGGAGTGGTTACAGGTTAGGATTAGGCATGGTGATAAAATGGAAACTTGCATTTATGACTCGAATGGCTTGTACAACTGTACAAGATATTAGTTATGCCTTTTAGAGAGAGAGAGAGAGAGATGCAAGGTTTGGGCTGCGTGGGGGTGGGGTGGTATTTGGCAGGGTAGCGTAGGGTGATTCTATATGTATACCTGACTTGAAAGAATTTATTCTTTTTCATCCGTTTCTCTTTTCTCTCTCTCTTCTCTTGATTGCTTTCGTTAGTCATCGATTGTTGTGTCCATGCTACATCAATAAATCTATAAAAGAAATATGAAATTTATTGAGTCAACATGTCTATAGATCTTTTGAATTTGAGGGCATTACTTCACTGGGGACCTGTACTCACAAAGGGTGGGGCTCCTGTACGAAGGGCATTACTTTTTGAATTTAAACGGAGTTTTATACAAAATCTATTTTTATGTGACAAATCAGCTTGACAAAATTCCCATTAGAGATTTATTTTTCAAGGATAAATCTAAATATACACAATATTTTACCAAAATTTTGGCAAATTGGACACTTGGCGCCCATTTTGGTAAAACATTGTGTGAACGTAGCATGGTCCATTTTTCAAACATTTTCTAGTTTTGCTTAACAAAATTTTTAGAACATTCCACGGTTATTTTGGAGACTCTAATCACTCAACATCTCAATTTAATGGTCAACCAATAATTTACTACCCGTTTGGCCCTCATTGTTCTCTATTAAATTATAATTCATTTTTCTCTCTTCTTATCAATCACACATTCTCTAATAAAATAATATTACACATAAATTCATTAACTTTTTCTTCTTTTTTAACCACACATTCTTCAAAATATTATTATTCATCTCATTATAATGTGCAATAATAGAGGCCAAACGTAGTCGACTAATTATCTCCTAAATAAGAAAAGGTTTTTCATTACACAGAACTAAAGATGAACTACCTAATATGATTAATATAAAATTTTAATTAGTCCCATTGAGAACACAATTTGTCCGGTATCTCCTAAATAAGAAAAGGTTTTTCATTCCACAACTAAAGATGAATTACCTAATATGATTAATATAAAATTTTAATTAGTCCCATTGAGAACACAAAATTTGCCCGGCGTTAAGTGCATTGACTCATGGTAGGTTGTCCCAATATTAGGTTTACAGGATATCTGTGGTTCCCGCAAGATGCACCTTCAGAGGCCAAAATTATCCAGCTTCAGTGCAATGCCATTGAAGGTATGGCAGTCACCTCTCCACCAAAAGTACGAAAAACTGATGCAGAATGCCAGGAAAAACGTAGAAAACCCCCAAGTTCAGAATGTTGTGAATCCATTAGTAGTATGTTCAATACGGTAGACTCAACAATGTCAAACAAAATTAAAGAAAAGGAAGTTACAATTTTGATTATTGTCCCATATGACTCCACATACCCTAGAAGTAGCTGTATAACCTGTAATATATATAATTTCCATGACTTCAAAGGCTGCTACAAGATACCGGCACAAGTAATTTATAAAAAGGGCAAATAGCAGCCGCGGTTCCAAACATTTCATTTTGTTGCAGATTACACCCAAACCTTTAATTTTTGCGGCCGAAGTTCCAAACCTTTATATGTAATTGCAGCGTCGGTCCCAAACCTTGAATTCCGTCAAAAAAAACCGTCAGTCAACGTTGCTACAGTAATTTTGACTCCGAAAAATTGCAGCGCCAGTCCCAAACCTTTCATTTTGTTGCAGATTACACCCAAACCTTTAATTTTTGCGGGCGAAGTCCCTAACCTTTACATATAATTACAACGTTG